>CAJQUW010014209.1:0-126701 GCA_907163375.1 Prostheceraeus crozeri | reverse complement strand
GCATTCCCATGCATGATTAATGTCTGATACATGCATGAAATCATCCATAAATATCCATAGACGGGCGACTAGGGTAGGGTTCAGTGGCAAGACTGCGGTGGTTTGCCATTGCCTTCCGCAGCCGTTTGAAGAGTCGGGTTTTCTGAGGGGCATGTTTCGGAGAGTACGAAAACCGAACAAACCAGTACTAACTTGCCGATGGATGCCACGCAGAGGTTTGATCGACCAGGTCGCCGTCAGATACTGAGCAGACGCTCCCTGGATTTTTTGGGGTTGAGTCGGAGTTTAAGCTGGTAGTTACTGATGCTTGTGGCTCTTCGATCGTCGCCGCTGGCTTCACCTTGGTTATTTAGGCCAAGGCTCTTTTGGACTTTAACCGGTCCGACTCGGTGGGTTGTTTGGTTTCCAGGAGGCAAGACCTGTATCCCGATAGCATTCAGGGGGCACGACCTGCAGGAGCCACCGAGCAGGCAGTCCGAAAGGGGGTTTACACCTGGACCTTGAGGACTCATGGACGTGACAACCCAGCCCCCCCCCCCCAGTCGCATGCATCCAACTTAAAGCGACATTTGATAAACTTTCATCGAAAATTATTGACAATTGATGCATAACAATGATCACTAAAAAATCTGTTCAGGTAAGCCTATAATGATCTATGAAGCACGTCACCAGATTTTTTTAAAAACTAGGCTTTATGTACTTGCCACTCGGAGTCGGTCCTATCAAAAGCCAGAGTCCTATCAACCCCCGGAGTCGGAGTCCTATCAAAATGATAGGACTCCGCATCCCTGCCCTTGAGTTCATTTAATAAAATCGAAAGTGTATACACATTGGGGATTTAATAAATGCGCAGTTGCCACTACCTAATATACCTACTCTATGGAATCGACATTCCACTTGCTGTATACCTACGCTGTGACTCACCCAGGCTAGGTTCGTCAGGACTATGATAATTGGGAAAGAAAGTCAGTAAAAAAAACAATTCTTCATTTCATAGAATGACTTATAAGATAGTTGAATAATATTACCATAATGCGTGAAATTGAGTGGTGTATTTGAAAATCTTTAAATATAACGCATAATGTTACTACTACTTTTTATAATTTTTTGAATCCATCAACGTTACTTTCATTTTCGAAAGCTGCTTTCCATCAGTTGGTAACTAAGAGAAACTATAGTTTTCTCAGGCATAATCACAATGCCGGTATACTTTCAAAAGCCTGAGAACGCATTAAAACGAGCGAATGGTGAGCACGTCTCATTTTGTCTGGTAATTTCATGATGCATGTGTATATGCATTCATCATGCATATGTATGCATGCTAAGTAATGAATCTACACTTTAATCAGGAAAAACTTGCATGTATACATGAATTTGCTTTTCGTTTGAAAGCAGAATCTGTATTCAAGAGTAAATATCTCTAGAAAATACAAACAGGAGGAGTGAATTGAGTGATTTCGGCTGCATCATTTATTATTAAGTTGAAAAGAGCCGATTATATAAGTTGTAGGTGAATATATGGATTTATAAGCAGCGATATATTTCAACTTCTATCCAGAGCTATCGTCTGGTTAGGAAGGAAATTGGGGAATTTTTCCAACATCAATACAAAGAATTTCAAAATCCACATACGAGACATAAAATAATTTGGCAGGTAGTTGTCGGTTGCATCTTACCAACAGCAAGAATGACCTTGACCTGGCTGATTTTGTAATTACAACTTATAGAATCGGCTCTTTCCAACTTAACAGAAGAATAGATTGTTACATCGGACATATTAATTTCTCTTTCATTAAATTCCATTTGTTGTCTCAATGCAATGATGTTTTGTAAAATGAAGCCTTCAAATATTTCCAATCCGTGGTTTTACTTATTCGTGGTTGCGTTATTATTGGTTTTCCTTATTCGTGGTTGCTTCCCCAATTCCTAGCATGTATGTTCAAGCATGAATGGATTTTTTTGTTTGCTTTAAAATTGCCATTCCTAGGTAAAGCTTGCAAAAATATGTCAACCGTGGTAGCTAACTAGACTTACAAGATATGTAGTTATTGATGGGGTGATGCTGCGATGTACGACGGTCAGCCATAAACCTGTACACATGAAGTAAGATCCTTCTGAAGCGTGGACACCGGTTTATTTATAATTCAGAACATAAGTTGGCTGACATCGAAATGATAATTGCTGTGCAGTCATTTTAAGCGTAGGGCCTGTATTACCATCACATCATGATCAACACACAAAGAACGTTGAGCAATCATTGGTGACCATATGAAGCAAATGACAGCGTTAGCTTTGACAGAATTATAGTCTTTCGTGACTGTCGATTCAGACATGAATGTTGTATATTTGACAGTATTTTAGTCGAACAATAGTTGGAAAATGCGATCTATTAGGTGGGAAGGTGGCCTATTTCTGAGACAGGCAATGCATTTTAGCTTCATTTGAGATGATTGGGTTTTATCGGAAAGAGTTACAGCTTTTATTTACGACAACGCAATAATATTAAAGTTTCTACAGATTCTGAATTACTGCTAAGATTATCACTAGAATAAGCAAACCTAAACCTCGCTGCCTAGCGGTCTGACAGGAAGGACGTATGTCCTCTGTCTCGCGCTCAGTAACTTTCCTGCGTTCACTGTTTTGTTATTTGGACTCCTTGCTATGATTTTTTTACATCAATGTATTTGTTTATTCATAGTCTCTTCGAATACATCTACAGCAACTTCGCCGACCTAAGCTCTCTCTGCTATTTGCTCATTTTTCTTTTGTCTTTGGTTATTCACCGCCTTTATTATCAGTCATTGATGACTAATCCCTGCAACAGTTCACGACTGATGTACACTCGCCATGACCTCCTTCGTTTGCGACCTCCATCTACCCCAAGGTTAGATAGACAGACAAGGAGAGCTTTATGGTTTTACCGGCTGCTGAATCCGCCTTCCCTTGTTCATCCGGCTTTATCGTCTCTCTGTGTTTCCTCTCCGCCGTGCCACTCTTTCATCGATCCGCCTGCTACATTGCTCTGTCATGACCAGCCTCACCGCCCGCGCTTATCTCCAATATGTGTTTCGTCTCAATGCCAACCTGTGCTCTCTACTGCCTTGCCTGCACGACCACATCTCGCCATCACTCCAGGAAACTATCTCCCAAATCTCTCCATCGGAAGACTCCATTCGGCCACCTGTTTCCACGACAGTCTATCGCCTCTACCATTGTTTTCTCAGTTCCCTATACCAGTGCGCATTACCCGTCGCCACCATGGTGATGGGATTTCCCACTACCACAGATGGAATTCCGCTTGCTCTCGCCCACCCAATTTTGCTAATAATAGCAATTATGTTTATCCTGTTGAGATTCCGTCAGTCCCATGTGTACACAGGTGTGCCGCTACTCCAACGCCAACTCGAACTCGCTTTCTTCGACCACTGAGTAATCTAAACCAGCTACCTATGCCACAATGTCATAATTTCCCACCAAATATTCTTTATTGCAATGCGAGATCTTTGAGGTATAAAACCAATGAATTATATGCTTGTGCAATCTCCAATGCTACCGACATAATTGGTGTAGCAGAAACCTGGTTCGACAACTCCATTGATGACGAGTCCATTTCCATCCCTGGCTACAGCGTCATCAGATGTGATAGACCGAACCGAATGGGTGGTGGCTGCTGTCTCTACATTCATAACAACATAAGTTACAAAGAATTGAGTGAATTCAAGACCAATACCATATCTTTCTTAACAATCATGATCCAATATCCATCGAAAGATTTAGTACTTTCGATCGTCTATCATCCACCAAATGCTGACGACAGATAGACTCTAGAATATTTCAATAGTACACTGACTGATTCACTCCGATCCGTTCCGAACGCATACGTTGCGATTATTGGTGACTTTGATAGAATGAAATACGAAGAGCTTCAGGAAACGCATGGTTTGTCACAAATTATAAACTTCCCTACTAGAGGAAAGGCTTGTATTGACTTCATGTTTTGCAACATAACTCCGATACCATGGATTGTCTCTAAACTGACCCCCCTGGGACTTGGTGATCACGCTTGTTTTTGTGCGACTGCAATACACGACCGAAAACTCTATCGGCCACCCGAACCTCGGAAGAAAATCAACAAAAGCTTAGCACTTAATTTACTCGCATCGTGTGACTGGAACAACGTACTAAATGAGACGAATGTTGAGATGCAGGTTGCCATGATGAATCAAACACTATCAAGTATTCTCGAACAATCAAATGTGATCATGAAATCGAAGCCAAAGCGTCATCCGCCATGGATTGATGAAACCATCCTGAAATGGAGGCGCGCGAAAACAAGGTTTTATCGCCAAGGAAAGTTCGAAAAAGTCAAATTCTTCAACTCACTTATTGAAGCACGGATAACTGAGAGGAAGTCTAATTTTGTGAACTCTAAACTTAACATGGGTTTGAATCCAAGGCAATGGTGGAGTCACGTCAATATTCTTTTAAATCGGAAGCCGAAGAGTGATCCAAAAGTGTCGCCATCAAAACAAACACATCTTGACGGCAAGTGGGTTAATGATATTGAAGCAGCAGAGAAGCTGTGCGCGTACTTTGCTTCAATAACAAATGAAACAACTATTAACGAACCCAGCATTGACATTCCACTTGGTAACAGTGTCAAACCTTCCACTACATACGAGGTCCTCAGGAATCTGTCAAATACCAATGAGCACAAAAAGTTCAGGAATATCAAACATCCCAGCATGATTACTCAAGAACGGCAGTGGCTTCATAATTCAACCTCTGATGAGTATAATTGACAAAATATTTTCCAAGCGCCACTTTCCTGACATATGTAAGTGTGCCAAAGTGAGTCCAATTCCAAAGAAAGTCTCCGTCAACATGTGCGGATTTTCGCCCTATATCCCTTCTCGAGATTCTATCAAAATTCGTCGAAAAAACGATCTGTGACAGGGACCAACACAGTCTCTCTTTGCCGAACCAACATGCATATGTTGAAAACGGTGGTACAACAAATGCGTTAATATCGATTTTTGACAAGTGGACCGAAGCTCTAGACGCTGGCTCACCCTTCGTAAGAGCCATCATGATTGACATGACACGTGCATTTGACAGAATGCGACCTGCGATCCTTCTGCCTAAGCAGCTGCACAACAACATTGACCCTGGTCTAATCGCCTTGACACAAAGCTATCTCGCAAGTCGCAAGCAAGTAGTCGTCTTTCAAGGCGCGACCTCGCGAGAAGCTGAAGTATCAGGTGGAGTGCCTCAGGGATCAGTCTTGGGGCCTTGGCTGTGGCTCACATATATTTCCGACCTAAATCCCAACAGCGATTTTGACATCTATGCGGATGACGTAACAGTGAGCATTTCCTCTTCGAAAAACAAGCAAGATCTTCACAACAAAGCTCAGAACTCAATCAAAGCTATCCAACAATGGTGCATAGAAAACAATATGTCCCTGAGTGCAACCAAAACTGTTGAACTCATCGTCAGTGCAAAAAAGGAATACCAAGTCGATCACATTTCCGTTGGAGACAGCTGCATACGACAGATGGACTGTGTGAAGCTTCTCGGCGTAACTGTTGATAAACATTTAACTTTCAAGAATCACGTCGAACTCTGTAGAAAAAAGGCCATGCAGAGAATATTCTGGCTACGAACACTAAAACGTTATGGTGGCAGTAGTCAAGGACTAACTCGCCTCTATCACACGTGCATTTTTGAGTACGCATCCACAACGTGGTTCCCATTTACGTCGAAGATGCTACAGCAGGTCATCGAGAGAGTCGAAAAATGTGCTCTAAAAGTCATTTATCCTGCTTTGTCCTACGATGAGGCTCTTGAACTGACCAAAACACCTCAAATTATCACGCATTTGAACAAAATGGTCCTCACTCAATTTATGAAAATGAAGAAGACTCATCATCCTCTCCACCATCTTATCCCTGTCAGACAGGAAGACATTAGTCGGCGAGACACGAGAGGGTCGAACAGACTGCGAATTCCACGTCATCGTTTGATACGTCGAAGGAAATCCTTTGTGGTGTATGCCACACAACTTTATAATTCAAACAGTGTTGTGTAGCTTTTTATTTTTTATGCGATGTAACTACAAATGTGTCTGTAACTACAAATGATTGAATTCATTTGAGAATAAAAATCTCTCTCAAAAAAACCAATTCGGTATCGAAACAAATTGACTATCGTCCATTAATTTTGCCTAAATGCATACTTTTTACAAATTGTTTAATTTGTCAATTGGTTTAATGGATCGTCACCTATCTAAACAACAACATTTTCGCAATTTCAAGTACTTACAACTGAACTAAACCGGTGAAAATTCGTAGTTACATTGTAATTGAATATATAGGACTTTGTCTGTCAATATATAAATCTAAAATGAATAATGCACCTTCAACACAGAATTAGAAATGTAGCAGTTCGTTTCGATGTCAGGTACACGGACAATTCCACAAATATCCGTGTCAAAAATTGCAATTATATAGTTGATAGCACACTTGATCAGGTAAAAGATGATGAGCTGAAGTTTACCTATTCCTTGAGACGATCATTACCCAAAATATTTTTCTCATTTTTAAACTACATTTTTTTGAATGCATATTCATACATTTTTAATTCACTTGACTGTGACAAAATGTTACCGCTTGCTTTGGTTTATTGTTCAAAGGCTATCTACAACATCAAAAATTATCAAATTCACATATATAGCGTAAATATGTTGAATGATATCATTTTTTATATAATTTGTGAGGCGTAAGCATTGTTTTGCATAGGTACTGGTAAACGTTCATTCGTGCAGATCATTGATCTTGCAAAAAAACTTTTGCTTCGATTAACCGAGTATTTCTCGATCTATTAATCGCATACCTAATCATTTGAAATGGACAGTACTAGCACATGTATTTATCATTGTACGTCAGTGTTGTTTTAGAAATATATAGCTAGTATACGTTAATCATTTAATTATATTTCCGAAAGTTTCGATTTACGTTAAAAATAACACCGGCATAACAACAATTTCTGAAATGAACTTGCCAGCATGGGCATAATGATAATCATCCTTGTTATGTAGGTAGTATTGTTTAACTCCATCAATTAGAACTAGACCAAATTAAAAAATCGAAGTTTTCATAAAATCCACTGCACTACCTGTAAACATGGAGTATAGTGTCATCTTTTCAGAGCAACATATATTTCTGAGCTCTGACATTTTGTACTCCGACCCGAGAAAAGCAAGTGTAGGTTTTCGGGTTTATGATAAGAAAGATAACCCGACCCGACGTCAAAATTTTTATACCCGAAACGATATGATTTCAGGTTTCCGGTAGGATTGCTCATCCATCTTATGGATTAATCATGCAAAATCCATTGTAATTGCGTACAAAGGATGCTATTATTTAGGCTGTTAATGGCGTCATACAGGAGGACATTGGTATAGCCCATTCTGTGAGATCCAAAAGAAAAAGTTTTTCCACTCCCACTTATATTTTTGATACAGGAAATGAAAGTAAAGATGATGTAGTAATGATTACTACTACCAAATTTTCGCTAACCAGCTAACTAGCCAGATGGCAGAAAACATCGTGCGGTCGTTGTTGGAAAAAACATATTCTGAACAGGATGGAGAGGAGAATTGACGAAAATAAATTTCCAGATTTCACACTTATTGATTAGTGATTTCCTTAGTCATCGTCCGCAAGTTGTTTGCTTTTTAAGAAACTTCGCGATGGATTTTACCAGTTTTGGAGTTAAAATATTCATGAATTTATTGAATTCTGTTGTATTGCCACAGTTGCATACCGTAACAAAGGCGCTGTTTCTTGTCGGAAATTTTGATATGGTGAGCATTCTATCATGAAATGATACAGAGTCTGCACTTTCGACTTATCACATAGCTCACATAAATCCTCTTCATATCGCAATCGATTGAGGCTGAGTTTTGTAAGTAACTGCCTTATTCGCCAGCATCACGGTGAAGAATACAAAACTAACCATTGTATAGGCCCTAGTTAATATCACGTTAACCCAGATTATCAATTTAAATGAAATTGATATTGCTGTCATTAGTTAATTGATATTTTATGAATAATTCATTAATAGAATTGTTTGAATCCGTGATTTTTCATTCAGTGCTAATAAATTGGCATTCATTTGCTATTTCAGAGTTCCTCGAAGTTGAGAAGAAAGAAGCAGCCATTGAAATTTTGGCTGATATCATGAAGTCTCGAAAACACCGTACTTGGCAAAAGGTTCATGAGGAAATTATGTACAAATTTGCGCGGTTGTGTGTCGAATTAAAGAAGACCATTCTATTCAAGGAGGTTATTCATCAATACAAGAACATAGCCTTACAAGTAAGAAATCAGTCTCCATTTGACGATTGACGAATAAAAAGTAATGACCTATTTCTTGTTGCTTCCGGGATTATGTTATCTTGCTAGGAAACCTTTTGAAATTTGCTTTACAAACGTAATTTTCTCGCAACTAAATTATGTAGAGGTTTTCTATAGGCGTATTGATCCTTCCTTCTGTCTTAAGGAAATGCTTCGATAAGGAACTATTTTTTCAGGTCAACACGAAAACACTTGAGGATGTCGTCCGCTATTATTTGGATTGTGCCGAGGAGCAAACGGATAAGGCCAAAGAAGAAGCCAAAGAGGGCACTTGCGACATCGAAGATTTGGATGTTCTAGAAACTCCAGAAAGGTAAGAATTTCCCTTATTGCAAGAAGGATTTCAATATTTTTCTTTTAGAAATATTCTTTAACAATTTTTTTAGCACTTGGTATACCAACTAAATTTTATTTTGACTTTTAAGAATTTCGTAAAAGTGGGCGATCTTTTTCTTACTTATCATCGCGGTATGCTATCATAAGATAAGGTTGAGCTTTGCTAAATTGAAGCAGATTTTGCTCATATGAGAACTCAGATCATACTAACATAATTTCACATTGTAGATAGATTATCCATGTACACTAGTTCCTCTCATTCCGGCGGCATCGCTTAGTGAAACTCGGAACTGAAATCTATAATTTTTAGATTCTATAAAAACATTGAAACATAAGAAACATGCAAAATGCAGCTGATAAAAAGCGTTTCATTTGCAACCCCTGGTAAGATCGGAAGATCATGTTATAGGAAACTGAAATTGAATACATCACTAATTTAATTATGTTAACAACATGTATTAACATTAATTGATCACAGCTAAAGTATAATAAGCCTATCATCAGCTTTAAAAACTTTGATGAGTTACTGGAATGACATAGAATAATAAAGCCTGAAACAGTATATCTTTATTTTCTATTATAAAGAGCAGTCATCTATCATGAAAGCAATAAAAAATTATAAAGCCTTTGCGCGATAGCCCACATGGCAAGGCGCCTTTTCAAAAGTCAGTAAAAGAACAAGTCGTTTTGTCTAAAATCTGAGTTATGATGCTACTCTTTCATACAAGTCTTTTCTTGACAATTTCGAAGACTCTTCTATCGAATCTATTTTTTAAGCTGGAAAGGTTATTCATGTTCGCCCACTTCTAAAGAACATGATCCAAACGAAATTGGGTCACTAAATAGCTAGACATCTACTTCCTAGAATTTTTTAATCATATATCGTCGCCAAGACGTCACATTGGTACTATCACCAGACAATAAATAGCAGCTACAGTCCTACGCATGTTATTCATAGAATTAAATTGTGATGTGAGTGAACCTAGAAGAAATGCTTACATTGTGTGGTTAGCTCATATATCGGAATTCGAATGGTATTTGAGTACTAAAATTTATTGAGTTGGCGTTGTATAATTGAATTGGTGTTAAATATTGTAATAAATTCAAGTAGAAATACAGGGTGTCCGTAAAGTCGCTTGACTTTTAAATTGAATATCTACATGAAAAAGCAATAGACTTTTTTATCACAAGCCATGTTATATTGCGCAACATAAAGGGGAATTTACTAATCTAACAGCAAGAAGCCAATATTTGATGATTAAAATGTTCAAATCAAGTGTTCGAAATGATTGCCATCGCAATCAATCACTGCAGTCAATCGCCGAATAATATCGAAAACACCAGCGGCAAATTCTTCACGTGTGACTTCATTGCAGATATCAGTGATCTTCTCACTCAACTGGTCCAGGCTTTGTGGCTTACCATGATGGTATATCTTCGCTTTCATCCATCCTCAGAACCAAAAGTCGAGAGGATTCAAATCAGGTGAACGTGGAGGTCACATCCTCGGTCACATCCTCGACTTATCACGCGATCACCAAATGTCTGGACGAGGAAGTTTCTTACCTTTGTTGCAAAGTGGGGTGGGGCACCATCTTGCATAAATATACAGGAGGACAATTTACGCTTTTGCGCAAGTTGAGGACGCACGTGCTCCTTAAGCATCTGGAGATAGGAATCAGCTGTCACTGTGTTGGAGAAGAAAAAAGGTCGTAGTCCAAACTTAGCAGAAAATCCCATCCAGACACATAACTTAGGTGAATGAAGGGATTTTTAGATGCATGTTGATGGCTTAACATCTGACCAGATACGGCAATTGTGCGTGTTAACGATCCCATCGAGTGAAAAATGCGCCTCGTCAGACCAGACAATGTCATCGATTACATTCTGATTATCGAGAAGCCATCTCGCAAACTCTAAGCTCTTTGGCTTGTCGCCGGCTCAAGTGCTTGCACGACTTGTAATTTGTACGGGTAAAGTTTTAGTTCATGCCGAAGGATTTTATGGACACTAGTCTTTGAAATGATACCAACCACTTTGCGAACTGACGTGACTCCTAGCTTTGATTTTGAACTAGTCTCCTCGACGACGCGATTCACAGTTGCAATTGTCATGTCATCCATTGTAGGACGGCCATTGCGAGGTTTATCATGAACGCTGCCAGTTTCTTCAAACTTTTTGATGATATTTGCAATCGATGTTGTTGTAAAAGGATCTTTGTGAATGCGTTTTTGAGTCATAAACATTCGAAGGGCAGCTGTAGCACTTCTATTGCATCCATAGAAGCACTGAACTATCTCTATCCGAGTCTGAAGATCCATTGTAAAAAAGATAGGCAGCGATCGTACCACTTCACATTGAGATTTCGAACATAGCATGACACACACGTCTTTGTCATTGGTTAGCGAAAAATAAAGTCCTAGATATGTGATATGGCAATTCTATGCCATGAAGGCTGATAAATTTGACGTCCTCAATTGAAGATGATACGATATGAATCAATCAATGACTAAGCATGTCGTCATGGCTGGTGATGAAAGTTTCATAGTATTGAATAGGGGAAAATTTTGAGCTATGGCCCTAGGTAAGGTTAATTGACATAATTAACAGCACAGCTAATTGACTTAAACATTTTCTGAAACTGAAATGAATTCACCAAAGCTTAAGAACTATAATGCACATGTAATATTCATTACAAAAATGACTGCATGCAGAATGTAAAATTTAAGCAGTTAAATAATCGAATATTCATTTCTTATTGCTAGATTCGTAAATTCCCCTTCATGTTGCGTAATATAACAGGGTTTCTGACGCAAACGTTTATTGTTTACTCATGTAGATATTCAATTTAAAAGTCAAACGACTTTACGGACACCCTGTACATTCAAAATACATTCAAGCTGAAACTTTCAAATATGAGTCTATGAGATACACAAGTATAACATTTTGATACAAACATACATGTAGGAGATACTGTTTTTCCAAAATGTTGGGCTGGCAGATAATGAAATTACCTAACTTAGCCGGTCCGAGTAATCAGAAAATGTCAGTCTGTAGAAGCTATTTAGTTTCCAAATCAACGAAAATATTTGGAACTATTAACTAACTGTGAATTGAGACAGCATCAATTATGTCCTTTAAAGTATTTCCACAACAAAGTGTCATGAATGAAGCTAGGAGCTGTTCAATGGCAAATTGATTAATTGGATTGCTTAAAATACAGAAAATAAAAAATATCATATCCGCTTATTCAATTGTCTTTATCAGAACCTGTTCGTACATCTCTTGAAACTTTCAACGCAAACATGAAAAAATCTCGGATTAAGAAATCTGAACTACATCATCAAAAGTACCCTTGCTACTTGGTAAACGAAAGGATGCCATGCTTTCAATTATCTAAACGTCAGAAATTTTGCAGCATCTTTCCGGCATTCTGCTTTGCTTATAAGCATTATAAACACAGTATGTGTATATCTCGCTCGATACTTATGTGATGATAAACCTTATAGATGTCCTTAACTAATAATAGTTCCTTTCAGTCTTATGCTGAGTGCGGTCAGCGGAGAAGATGCTCAAGACAGAAAAGACCGAACAATTTTAACGCCTTGGTTGAAATTTGTATGGGAATCGTACCGACAATGCTTAGATCTCCTTAGAACGAGCTCTCGGTTGGAGCGGTTGTATCATGATGTCGCTCAGATGGGTAAATTGAATATAGAAGAATTTAGATTGAATGTTTTTAGCCCTGATAAAGTCGTTTTTCTATTTCAGCCTTTCGTTTTTGTGTACGCTTCAATCGTCGAACTGAATTGAGAAAACTGTGTGACATCGTAAGTGCTCATATAATAATAATATGAGTAATAAATGCGCAATATCAGCTCTCAATAGTAACAAGAACCAATCTTAAAATTTTCCGGTGGCGTTGTTGTAAGATGCAATTTGATGTAGCGTAACTGCCTCTCATGTAAAATCTTGTTATTCATAATCGGGTGAGTGTCACAAGTTGGATTCACATTACATAAGTGAGATGGCGAGTGCAAATTCGTTAGGTCTACTTGGTCTGGCATCATAGATGGAGCCCATTGCTCCAAACAATATTTTGATAGGTGCAGTAAATAGCCTCCGTCAGCGACTGGAGCAATTAAGGCTTAATATTCTTTGCCATCTGTGCGTCGCATACAATCCACGAGTCTGAGTGGAACGCAACGTCTGTCAAGGAATGCTGAGCTTATGTTATTTCAAGTTTATGAACATTTTTGTGACCTTCGTATTCAGTCATGAATTCCGTCTTTGAACAACTCATCTTCATTCAACAATCATTCTCTCGCCTTGCAGGCTGGCGTGCGGACGTGTGTTCCACACCTCCTGTCGTCACCATGTTTCTTACTTTGCCGCTTAACTTGCTTTACTGTGTTACTGCTAAATTGCCTCCAACATTCAGCATATTGACTGTTCATAACTTGCTCAAGACACTTTCTTCTACGCCAAGGCATTCATTATATGTGATCATTCCACACTTTTCAACGCTACAGGATTCATTATGGTGTGTTACCTGAAGCAGCTTTCTTTGTTCTTTCTGAAATCGCGACCGCGCCGTGAAAATCACCTTCATCCCGTGACCGGTTAATGAACTCGCTTTTACTAATACATGGATGATAGATAGGAAGCTTTATCAATGTGCTGATTAACCCGCATCAACGTCGCAAATCTTGTGCCTCTTGTGTTATGTAATTGCGTTCACCGAATTTATGCAAATACCTGTGAACCAAAGAATAAAGGTTATTGTTATTATTATCTTTCATCCTTGTAAAACCTTAAAATATCTCTCCTGTTAAAAAAAACTCGTAGTTTTGCTATGGAATGTCATAGCATGGGTTTCAGTATGCATAGGACAGTAGATACAGCTTGACTTCTTCTCTGCGGAGGTATAGCAGACGAATAATCTATTAGTATTATAATCGAGTAGCAGCTCTGATGAACTTTTAAAAATTCGATCAAAAGACTCGAGGGTGCCAACTTTTTCTTCGCTTGTGAGTGCGGCGAGTTGCCTTCAATTCAGACTATGTACTTGTTTTCCGACTCTAAAAATAATGCCTAACTTATAGACAATTTTTATTCAGTAACTTCTTGTTCTAGAGATTTCAATTTTTCCGATAACAACTGTTTGCGCATTCCATAAACATAGTGTTTTAAGATCAATTACGTTGCCACTTTTTTAATATAATGAACCATCCCTTTGTCTACATTTCAGCTGCGAAACCATTTGAATAGATTTCAACAACAGATGTCCGGCGGTGCTCCGCTAGCTGCCACTGCAGTCAATCTTTCAAGTCCTGATACTCAAGCTTTACACATGGAAACTCGTTTTCATCAGTTGGACAGTGCAATGAATTTGGAATTATATATGGAAGCCTTCCGCGCAGTGGAGGATATCTGGAGTTTAATGTCACTATCGAAGAAACCTCCAAAAGCGAGCATCCAGGCAAATTATTATACAAAAGCCAGCTTGGTGTTTTTAAAGTCGGATAGTTATATGTTTCATGCTGCTGCACTTCATAAGTTGTTCCATTTGAACAGAGAGCTGAAGAAGACATTACAACCGGAAGAGTTACGTCAACTTTCGTCACGTGTGACGTGTGCAACACTTGCCATTCCATTACCTCACACCAGAGAGCATTCTGAATCGCTACTAGAGCCATTCAGCATAAGTGGAAACCCTGGAGAAATAGCAATTAGTAAGCAAAAGGTCCTAGCTAATCTGCTTGGTATGAATATCCCTCCAACGAGAGCTTCGTTGATCAGGGATCTGGAGAAGCATGGTATTCACGAACTTGTTCATCCTGAACTCCGTCAATTGTACAATGATATGCAAGTTCGTTTTCATCCATTGACATTGTCAAAGAAGGTAGAACCGGCTTTTAACTTCATAGGAAGTAACGAAGAATTATCACAGTATAAGCAATCATTAGAAACAGTTGCAATGTCTCGTACTGTTCTCCAAGTGTCACAAGTTTATCAGACCATCAAGACTGATAAATTGCTTCGATTGTGTCCTTTTGCTCAATCTGCAGCTAAATTGGAGCGTTTGATGACAGATTTGACTCGCAATCTTGAATTGTCAGTGCGATTTGACCATCGGAATGACTGTGTTCGCTTTGGCCTTTATTCAGAGCGCCCAACAAGTGGCAGTGGAGGAATCGCTACTTTGTCCGACGAAGGATTCCTTCCCCAACAGTCTCTTGCGAATCAGTTAGTCTCTCTCGGAAATGCTTTGTCAAAGGTTACCACCGTCATGGACGAATTAGGCATTGCAGTTACGGATGATAAGGCAAAGAAAGTTGAAACACGAGTCAAAATCGCACGATCATATCAACAAACGAGCCAACAAACACATTCACGAATGCTTCAGCGTCGCGAGATGATCGAAAAACGGAAGGAAACTTGGGAGAAACTTGCAGAACAAAAGGTGAGTCGCTGCGGACGTCGTGTCAATAGGTTCTTGTCACTCAGATAAGAGCGATTCATACGAAAAGCAATCACTTCCAGCAACATGTAGCCTATTTATTTCTCCAAAATTCTGCCAAATTAATCGAAGTTGATTAAAATTCTCAGCAATGATTGCAATAAAGACCCAGCCGTAGTCCGTGGACAATTCTACTGCAGTATGTACACGCGTAATCGAGCTTTTCAATTTGTTCTATTTGAACAAAATATTGTACATTTGTACATATCAAGCCAAATTATCTGCGTTGCAAAGCTATATCCCAAAATTCTTCACCCTGTAATTCTAGCATATGTACATATTCATGCAGTATAGCTAATAGTCAATTTTCGTCCTAAGCAAACACGTTAGTGCTGCATAGAAAGTTAAAAGCATAAGGACGGCTTTGAAAAAAAGACACTACCTTTATGTGCAATTTCATACTTGTCCAAGTATGTTGGCAATTCTTAAAAAGAGATGCCAAGATTAAGCTACAAACATTTTCTGCTGACGAAAATTTGTTCGACTTGTCCGTGAAATCGGAGAAAAGTTCGATTAATGCGACAAAATCATTTAAGAAGTCAGCCATTTGAAATGGAAAATTGGATTGTGTTTGAGTAAACCATGAATTCAAGTAGTGTTTGTTCGAGTTACTCAGGTTCCACTGTGTTATTATTTGTTTACCTAGCCGTGAATTCCCTTATTACGCCACGATGTACTTAGTTTATGTTCCGGAGTATCGAAACCGGTCAAGAGAAATGTTTCTGTGTTTAGTCATTTTCTTAAAATGGTTCATGTTGCAGTTGTGGCCATTGACTGCAACTTCATTTGATTGACAGGTTGATTTCATAAATTGTTAACCTTTACAGTTCTCAGAGCATTCAGAAGTGCAAGAAGCATACATGTGTGATTATTTTCAACTAGGTATTTTGGAAAAATGTGCGAAGGCTGAATATCGAATCTGCCATTGGTAGTGTTGGCATCTGCGCTTGAATTTGATCGTGAGGCTGTAGAAATCCTGGAATCATATCGGAAATTTTTCGAGATTGGAATATGCCGGATATGTTCATTCAGCTGTTATAAACTCTGGCAAATAAATGTTCGTTCGCCTGTTTATTTCTAGTAGGTCTGCTTTGATATCTACTTTAATCTTCTAGTGAGTTGCAATCGAGTAGTGAAATTAAATAATCGCTTCTTTTCGCGCAACATACCTATCCATTTATCTGTAAAGAAGTCTTTCCAAATGGAAATATCAATTTTGCTGATAATGATGCGTTTTAATTTTCTATCAAAAATTATTGACAGCATGAATTAAGTTAAGTAGCTTAGTTTATTTCTCGCATGAAGTACTTATGTATGATTTCTAAACTGCTTATGCCAATGGCCATGGGCACTTGAAAGACAGTGAGTGACCCTTGACTGGCGCATCTGCCTATGGAAATCACTTCTTCGCACTATTCTTAGATTTCATAATGCATGAACATGACAGTTTTGGTCAACAAAAAGTAGATACCATGTAATGTGATTGAATTTGCGTGGGAAACCACCTATTGCTGGTCATACTTCGTAGGATTTGATTTGCGAATGCATCGTGTCATGGAGTACACTCAGTAATTAAATTTCAACTTTTTACACAGGCCCATGAAGAAGAGGAGAAACGCCAAACCGAATTAGCACGTCAAATGAAGATTGAAGAGGAGCGTCTACAGAAGGAACAGGAGGAGCGTGAACGAACACGACGACTTGAACAGACAGCTGATTTGGAACGCAAGCTGCGCCGGGAACGAATTGAGGAGCTGCGGAAAACGGAGTTGGGAGCAAGAGCTCTTCAAAACGTGAATGAGGCTGAATTGGAGAGTTTGGACGCCGATAAGCTGATGGAAATGCAACGTGAACAATTGGAGAAAGAACGCAAAGAACTCATTGAGCGTGTGAGAGCTTCAGAGAAGAAAATGGACTTCCAAGCTCGTGCCATAAGACAAGCTGAAATACCAATGTTGAAGAAGCAATATGAGAAAGAATCCGCATCAATGCGTGAGGAGTTTGATCTTCACGAAGAGGAACGCATACAGAAAACGGAAATGGAACATCAGAAGCGGGTTGCAAAGTGCAAACGACTGGAGAGGATGACGACCGATGTAGAGGAATGGAAAAAGGTTATCATGGCAGATCAGAGATCTGAGTTTGAGAAACGAATGAAAGCGTGGGAGGAGCGACGGGACGAAGAGCGTGCTGCTGTCCTTGCCTTGAGGAGAGAACAACGAAAGGCCGAGAGGAAAGAGGAATACATCGCTAATAAACGACTACTGCGAGAAGAAAAGAAATTAGAAGAAGAATTGAAAAGTAAATTATTTTGCTGAAATGTTTTTCGTTAATTTGTGTTAGCTCTTGTATTCGCGCGCATTGGAGTCAATATTCTCTTGGCCGCAGTGTCAGATCTGGCTGCTGGGTAAAGAATTTGCTTTGAGTATTACCAATTTTTTGCAGGATGAGCTCGAACTTCTAATTTACTGCGTCAATCTAACGCTCGACAGCTCTATATACTTTCTATGTCGTGTGCAATAGCTGCATATTCATTGCAGTTACTTTGTAGGGCAATCACAGAAACTAGCGCAGTTGACACATGGAGAAGATTCCAAATAAAAGTGATCAAAGTCCTGCCTCATTTCAAGGTGTAGCCTATGTTGATGTAATGCACAATTTTTGTACCTTGCCTACTTACATTTGACAGTTCATATTTCAACCAAATGTAATAAGTAGAAGTAAAACAGAACTCCGAGAGGCTACAATTGCATGAAAGTTATTAGTAGTTTCGTAGCTATGCTGGAAATGGTAGGTATTGTAACATGCCTGATGTCCTGTGTTGCAAGTACCTTTTCATGAGTCTGGCCCATGATCACTTTCACCACGAAACCTCTGGCGTGTATGTTTTTTTAACTAAACACTGGTGAATGTGATAATTCTTTTATTTGATCTTATATATTATGATAGAAAATTATCAAGAAAGTATGTCGAAGAACCTTATTTGACAACAGCGACTTGTAGATAATTCAATGTGATGATTTTTCAGAGCGGGAAGAAGAGGAAAAGAGACTAGCAGAATTGCGAGAACAAAAGGAGCGAGAATATGCTGAGCGAAAAGCTAAATTGGATGCCCAAGCAGAAATTCAGCGACGTCGGGAGGAAGAAATTGAATCAAAACGAAATCGAGAAAAGGAAACCACAAGTGAGTAGTCAATGAACAACTTTACGCTAGTTATGCAATTGAACTTAGGAAAGGGCGATTCAGTTTTGGCTATTTGATAATTTCCTAGGTGGTAGGATAGCTCTGGAGGCAGGCGCTTCAGAATTCTCATACGATGATGAAAATCATCCCAGCAGCCATTTATAATAGAATGTAATGCTTACTAATTTAAATTATTAGTTAAAGCAGTCCTAATGAGGACTGATGGCGTTCTCCAATCCGCAAGTGTACAAAGGCAATGCTACTGTAACCATTGGATTAATCAGTTCTTAAAAGAACTCAATGTAGCTTTCTCGTGGCAACGAATTGAAATTGATCAGCTTTGGTCCAATATCTGGTAAAAATGGAAATCTTAAGAACAGAGAGTAGAAGGCCTAGGACTCGAGACTGTTAACGGAAGGTCCAACACTCATTGTGGGGACCTGGTGTGTGAGAAAATTCATTCACCTTCTATGCTATGAGATTTGCAGTGTTTTGCTATCGGGCCGTTCTACTGTATTTTCTATGCAGCTTTCCAACATTTTAGCATAGCGCTAAATCCCGTGGTACCTTAAGGGATGTTAATTATTCGTGGGGGCAGAAATTCATACATTACATTGACCAAACTCCATTTGTACCCGGGGAAGTCGGCATCTTTGTCGAATTTTTGCTGTGGAACTGACCTTTATTTCAAAACTTCTCCAAGCAGTGGATTGATCACATTGAGTGAATGAGTTAAAATTCAGCTAAATTTCATAATTTTGAAAAATTTACAATTAAGAGTTTTGGATGCTAATATTCTAGAAGAGGAGTGAGTTGCATCAGTTGAACACCAACATTTGGAAATACACACGCCAAACATTATACTTGGTTTCCTTCTAGCTCGTAGCAACATGTTAGGAATTAATGCTTCGAATTCCGTCCACCATGAGCTAAATAAGCTTCAAAGAAGGTGTCCGCGATCTTGAAAAGCCTGAAAGTTAGCGATTTGACCTGGAAAAACACTGAAAATCATCGAAAAATCCTGGAAAATCTTTTATAACTTGCCTAAATAAGTTAAAATTGATCATGGAGCAGACTCAGTGCATTGATAAAATATATTGTAAAATTAAACTGGATTTTGAGAAGAATTATGCAACGTATGAAGATGAAGATTATTTTTAAACGGTTCCAATGCTTTTTTGGCAGTAGTCTCGAACTTGAAATGATCTAGAGATCTTTTTACATGCATGCAAATCAAATTCATGTCTACAAGTCTATATGGTGGTGGTATTATCGGACGGACCCCGTCACGCGGATTGGTCTGAGTCTGACCAGGCCGACAATCCACACGACCGATGCCACTGATCAAAAACTGATCAGAGGACTAGAAGGAGGCTGTGTCCGTTGCAACGAAGACGGGAGGACGCACAACAGACAGGTCGAGGGAGCGACAACTCCTCAGTTGCTACGTTTGGGCCTTGCGAAGAAATCAAAAACGAAGGAATTAAACTGGGAACAACGAATGAAGGATTTCAGAGGAGACGGACTCTGTAACTGCAGAGAGTGAGAGAGAGGGATGTGCCACTTTCGGCAAGCTCATCTGCTATATCATTGCCGCCGATACTAGAGTGGCCTGGGAGTCACTGCAATGATGAGGTCGAAGTAGAACAGAGGGACGACAAAGAGGACCAGGAAGATTGGATAGGAGGGGTGACGAGATGAAGTTTTCACGGATAAAGCGGAGAGAGAGACGCGGCATGAGGAGTGATGAGAAAGGTACCAAGAGAGAGCATGCCGAATTGCAATCATTTCGGCTGAGAAGTTTGAACAATGCGCTCTAGCATCAAAGGTTGGAGAGAAAGTGGAAGAGCAGTTTATGAGCATCAGGGGTTATCTAAAACTAATTGCAATGCAATTTATCCATTGGTGTCATCGAATAATTGCAATTAATGGATTGGTGTCATTGAACAATTGCAATTAATTGATTGATTTCTGTTGTAATGGGGAAGGTACTTGCAATGCGGTCACCACTCCCCATCGTAGGAAAAATATCCATCCGTCAGTGATTTATTTAGATAGCCTACTGAGCTTAGCAAACATCTATCACAACTGATCGCTTTCAGAATTTTATTTGGGAACTGTTTGGCGCATAGCATGATTTGTGCCTCTATGTTACAGTACTTTTACGGTAACTTTTGTAACTCTATTTCATGCTTTATTATAGGCACGCATGATCATTCATTCGCTTGCTTCAGAAGGTGATTCTACATAATTGTGATGCATGAACTTAAGTCTGTCATAAAACTTATCAATATTCACATTCAATTAATGTATTTCATGCAGTAATGGGACTACTCAAGTCACTATCGTAATTGATAATAGCGTGACTTGTAAAGCATGTAGACCCATGCTGCCTAATTTGTTAAGTTGAAATAACAGTGAAGAATTCATAGTCAAGAAGTAGTCTGTGGTGATGACAAATAATTACAATTAATTTTTGACAACCCCTGATGAGCACATCCGAACTGTTCAATAACGCAGCCGTCAGTCCAGATGGTCAGATCACAAAACATCGGGGAGGGAAGAAAATTGGCAGTCATTGCGCAATTGAAGGTTCACGCTATTGCTGCAAGCACTCTTTCTGAACTCATTTGTTGAAATAATTCCACCCCTAATAACGTTAATAAACGTGATGTAGCGTATATTGACTTAATTTGACAAATTAATGAAAATTTGTCTCCGTGACAGTTGCCGTCACAGCGTAGATCCACACTTTCTGGTGTGTCTTTTGATTATGAGCTGGATAACTAGAGATGTGCCGATAACCGAAAATTCATCGACAGAAAAATAAAATATCGGCGGTGCCGCTGTAATGGTTCATTTAACATTGGTCTATTCCTTGCCATGCACAATAGCGTATGCAATGTGGTCGTACATATAGGCCTATATAACTTACTGGCACCCTCCTTCCTGATTTTTTTACTTCTCATAATATGCAATTAAACTTGTAAATATTTTATTGTTATACGTTTTGGAATTTCGGAATAGGTTTAGGAAAAACCTGAAATTTTGCCCTCGAAAAGCCACGGACACCTGTTCAGAGTCAGGTCTGGATATTTCTAAAGGGACGCAAATAGTGAATTTAAGTTAATTTGCGGACAGGTGGCATCTTTGTAATTTTGCAAGAAAAGACATTTCGCATATTCAAGCACTTCGATGCGATGTACTCGTAAATTTTTGATGGTCATACCAAAAGAAAACTATCAATTTATGTTCAAAACATGTGATTGATGTATGGATTGCCGAGAAATGGAACCAGACCCTGGCAGTCTTCGGCAAGCTTGCGGTCAAATTTCGATTTCATGAAGATATTCTGATCACGAGATGCAACAGATACTTTATATTTATATGCTTATTAACACTTCATTTACCACTAATGGGTACTATAAAAATAAATTTCAATCCTACATCATGTTCAAGTATATTGCCATACTGTTGGATATTGAATGTCCGTTTTTCGTTATTTCTCATGGAGCATAAGATACATGCTTCTATGTCATGATCTAGAAATTTTGATAGTGACAAAGGACAAACTCGGATTTCTTAAACAGAGCTTTTCTTCCAGGTACTGTTCGCGCTTGGCGACCAACACCACAAGAAGATGGATGGCGCGCACGCGAGAAAGCTCGCACTGATTCATGGTCGGCTAATCAATCAACGGAGCCAAGCTCTGATGTTAAAAAAGATGCTCCATGGCGTCCCGGGTTCCGTCGTGAACTGGATGATCAGAATTCACAGGATAGTCCGAAACGTCCTTGGGATAGTCCTAAGCGTGATTTTGGGGACAGAGGAGGTCCAAGACGTGAGTTTATGGACAGAGATGGTCACAGACGTGATTTTGGAAGTAGAGATGTTTCAAGACGTGACTTTGGAAGTAGAGATGTTTCAAGACGTGACTTTGACGACAAGGGCAGAGATGTTTCAAGACGTGACTTTGACGACAAGGGCAGGGATGTTTCAAGACGTGACTTTGACGACAAGGGCAGAGATGTTTTAAGACGTGACTTTGACGACAAGGGCAGAGATGTTTTAAGACGTGACTTTGACGACAAGGGCAGAGATGTTTCAAGACGTGACTTTGACGACAAGGGCAGAGATGTTTCAAGACGTGACTTTGACGACAAGGGCAGAGATGTTTCAAGACGTGACTTTGGTGAAAGAACAGGTGGTGGTTTTGTAAGGCGGGACATGAGAGATAGTGACTTTGGTGAAAGAACAGGTGGTGGTTTTGTAAGGCGGGACATGAGAGATGATAGAGGTGGAATGCGGCGTGACTTTAGTGATCGTGGAGGATCTCGGAGAGACTTTTTTGGAGACCGAGATGATCGCGATAGAGGATTTAGTCGAGATGGAGGAGACCGTGGGTTCCGGCGAGACTTCGGAGATCGTGGTGGACGAGATGGTGGCTTCCGCAGGGATGGCGAAGGTTCACGATGGGAGCGAAGAACCGATGACGCAGACCGTGGGGGTGTTCGACGGGATGACCCGCGCAACTTCAGAAGAGATAATGATGACCGACCTGAGAGGGCAGGACGTGATGATCGTCCCACTGACCGGTAAGCACGAAATAGGCCTTGAATAAATATTCACTTTATGTACTCAAGCAGTATACTATTTACCTATAGAACCTCGCAATTAGATGAACGACTTACCGGGTACTTAAATCATTTACTTACCAGTTTAGTATTTGACAGGAACCATTGGCAGCAATTATTGGTATGCAATGTATTCACATTCCCAGGGATTGCAATTTTCTGTTTTTTACGAAATTAGTCCAATGTAAATGTTTTAAATCTATGCATTCAAACCCCGATTTTTCGTTTTTTTCTTGGGTGAATTACGATCCCTGCACAGTGCACATACCGCTCCCCTTCCGAGCTATGATTAACCTTCTGACTTATTTTATAAGGCTTGGTAATGAAAGTCAACAATTGTTGGCATCATAAAAAAGAAATTGATGCAGATTAACATGGGCATGTAATTGAAGCTATTTGAAAATCACCCATTCCGTTACGAGTTCAATATTCTTCATTTGTCTTCAATTAACCAAAATTTTTAATGAAGCTTATTGTGACTATTAGCAAGACCGTTTAGAAAAGTAAATGATTTTGCTTATTTTGATGCCCGTTGGTTTGTGATCCCCTCCACAAGATAATGTGAAAGTTGTAGAATGCATCGTAGGTTGTTTCCAAATGTTTGCAGTTGTTCGATCAAATCTTCATCAAATTCAGATGAGCTCAAGCATATATGTGGATTAATGCATTTATGACAATTCTAATTGGCTTTAGATTCCCTTCCCTTAGTTGGATATTAAAAATATCCTGGATGCAAAAACCTGTTGTAGACCTAAATGAGCCTTCGGCTTTCCGTAATCATAGCAAATAATGACCTCGGAACTTATGCATTATCTGGTACATAACAGTACAAGCTTTCGAGTATGTAACATACGTCAATTTTTTGTCGTTCAAATTCTTCGCTAAGGAATGCGTTTGTTCTTTCAGCTCAGAATGGCGGCGAGGTGACCAGGGAAAGAAAGGTCAACCGGCTGCGGATGAAGATGGATGGACTGAAGTGCGACGTCATTAGAGGGATGGGATTCAAATCAAAGCTGTATTTCATAATGCAATGAAATGAGATAGCATTCTTATGGTGATATACTGTCATTTACATATCCTCATTGACTTCCATTATAGCATGCTGTTATCGGTTGCAATAATTCAATAAATATCATTCATACAATTTAAGAAAGTAATTGCATTTGTTTTTGCTTTAATGGGTTTCTGATTTCGATGAGGTGCTTTAAAAAGGCAATTGAACGGAGAAGATCAAGGACAGTGAGTGTAAGGCCGAATGAAGATATGCAGACTCGTGAAATTAGGAAACTAAAGATCAGAAAATTAAATTATCTGTAGGAGTCAGTTATCCAATGTATAGAAGATGTGCTATGGATGAGTTGTTTCTAAAATTTTTATGTGCAAATATGAGAGAACTTTTCGTCTTTGAAATTGGAGAGATGCACTTAATAATGTTAACTATAAAAACTTTCGCTCCAGAGCATTTCCTCGTGAAAGCCACCGGGATGAGGCGTAGAAAAGTAATTTTGCATCAGCATCTGCACAAATCAGCGAAAAGACGGGTGTTAAGTGCGTTATTCTTTATGATGTTGATGATGCTCACTATTTCACTACCTCAGACATTACAGAGGCCAGCTCTGTAGGTATTGTTCGTGAAGCTATAGCGCCTGCCGATGCAGCATGCAGTGTACAAATAGTTTCATTACTACACACTTCTCTACTCTAGCTTTAGCCACCAAACCATAATTCCAACCTATCATAGCAGGAGCATCGTCTGTGCAAACGCCCCAGGCCGTGTTGTCTAAAATATCGATTACTTGAAACACATCAATGCCACTGTGTCGGGAGGTGCTTGCAAAAAAGAAATTCTTCTTTGACTTCGCCATAATGAATGTAGCGTGCAAACACTAGGCCTAAGAGTTGAGACAACATAGACATGTCTGTTGATTCGTTGAGTTGACTTACAAAACGACGCAGTGGAGCAGTCTTAATCTCTTCGATAACTTGTTCTTCAATGCTCTACGACAACTCAACAATCTGTGGTTGCACTGTTTTGTTTGACCAGGAGTGTTCAACTCTTTCGCTAATTCAGTTCCAAATATCTTCTGGACAACGTCCTTTGCATATGGAAGAATTCATTTCTCACTGACAGACAGTATGTGCTTTATGTTTCGAGCAATGGGAAGAGAGCGCTTCCACGGCGCTTTTTAATTCTTTTTGATGTTTAACAAATGGACCGTCGAACGCGCTTTCACTTTTTCGACAGAAAACTCAATCTTTCCCGACTAAGTCAGGGTGGTTACTTGAGAGAGCTTGTTTCATGGAATGATGGCTTAGCATAAGTGAGACAAAAACGACACACTTTGGTTTGACAACTCCCCTTGTCTTCGATAGAAAAGAATCCGAAACGAAGATAGTCGTCGCTGTATTGGCGTTTCTGTCGAATGTCATTCGTTAGGAGGCATTAAGAGGTTTGTATGCCGGTCGAGTTATCAATAATTAAGCAAGTATGCTACACGCGGTACTGCAGGACGACTGCCGCCGGGATGGCGAGTTATCGAACGATAAGTAAAACAAGTATCGCAGCGCACTCGCCTTATACGCACACACGCCCACCAGCTCGGTTCTCTAGGGAGTCGAACTGGTGGTCGCTTCAAGGCCAGATGATGACAATCCAACGCGGAATGCGCACAGAATTAACTGTTCATCTGACCCATGAACAGGAAAGTAATCAAAGTAAAATTGAATTATAATAAATCTCCCATCTTCTACGTGCCCCTAAAAGTCCTTCACGTACTCCAGTTTGAGAACCCTCGACTAATGCATCAATATTATGTTATGTTATTTTCGATAATATCCACGAAATTTTGGGGAGGGGGAATTCCCTGTGCATGGAACATGCTATGATAGAAGGTAATGTCTGTGTATCTGTCTTACTTTTGTGTGTGGTCTTCATTGTTGTCAATGTGATTCTTCAAAAGCTATGACACATAGTGTAGGCACGTAGTAAGCACTTTCAGTCCCACCATTGAAATGATGTCGTTCCTGGTTTGTACTGTACGAGTATAGAAAACAAATGATTATTATGATATGATCATACATTTAATGGAGGTTCAGTGATTTGATTTCACATCACAATGATATTATACGCACTTTGTCCGCGTGATATACAATTTCTTTATCATGTTGTATCTCTGATGAGGTCATCAAAAGAACCTACCACCATCACCTTTATCATCAGATCTGTTATCTTCATTGAAAAATGGTATGAACGGCTTTTCTGCTACATTAAAATCACTTGAAGAATTGGAGCTAGGATTAACAGGCGGATAATTAGATGAATTGTTAGGACGATAGTCTTGGTTGTGACCAAAAGGATTGATTTGGCCTCTAGCATTCGGATTGTTTCGATAAAATTGTCTTCTCTCCTCATAGCTAGTAAATTTCTGAGTCTCTTCCTTAGTTTGTGTTCTTTTCTGATCATACGGAGATGCACTGCCTTCGTTATGAAATGGATAGCCAAATTGATTCTCATCACCTGACTTAAAGTCATCATCACGTGAAAAATCACTATAATTCGGATTATATGAATCCGTCCGAATCGGATATTGATTCGTTGGGATATCTTCATATTGATTAGTTGATGGCATTTGATTGTAACCTGAATTATCTCTGTTGAATTGAGGCCTTTGGAATGGTGGTTGCATCGGCATATGAGGATTTCTGTCACCAATAGGCGGCTGACTTGACGGCTTCCTGTTCATTGCATCTCGAAGCGGGCTATGTTCCAATTCACCAAGTCGACGTTTAAATTCACTTCCGTATGAAGCAATGCCAACTAAGAAAGAAACAGTTGATGTTGACCCAAACAGAACAATTTTACTTATTAAAGTAGCCTTCTGCATGTATCCATTTTGCCGGCCTCTTAAATATAAGAATCCATTAGTTATCGCCATTAGCGGGAGAACTCGCTTATAAAGTGCTTCTTTTCTTGTTTGAAATAGCACTGCCTTTTCCTCGTCTGTGAGAGGTGGTAATCCAGAGGACACTGAAGACATCCGTAAAGTCGGCTACCTGAAAGAGCACATACGAAAAGTCAAATATCAGCCGCAAAATTTACTTTATATATCTGCATATCATAAATGTAAATTATATTATAAATAAGTACCGGTAGGATAGACATTGCGAATTAATTCAGCCAACGATTATTAAATACGCTGCTTCTGCTTCGTGATGAATGATGCTGATTTTGAAATGCTTTAATTCAATGTTGATAACAGAAAAGTGCATCTCTACTTCCATCATCGTGTACAGGGTGCGAGAAAAGTCTTTGCGGATTTTTGATAACTTTATATTTAGTTATTGTATGGTGAATTGTTTTACTTTATTTTCATTTTTCTTTGAACAAACCCATCTAGAAATAAAAACTAAACATTCCATGTACTCATTGACATTTTTGTTCTTCAAATAGCTCACCGTCATGCTCAATGCACTTCAGAAAACGTTTCTGAAAATTCCTCAACGAATCACGGTAGAAGAGAGAGCAATGTTGTTCATTTGTCGCTCAATCTCTTCCCGCAAGTCCTGAATGTTCCTGTAAATAAAACCTGGAGGATAAACCAATTGCCGCAGGTGACTCCAGAACCAAAAGTCGCAGGGTGTCAAGTCCGGCGATCTTGCTGGCCATTCAATAGGTCCTCTCCTGCCGATCCAGCGATTGGACAAATGAGTCTCTAGAATTTGACGCGCTGAAAGAGAGTAATGGGGAGGCGCTCCGTCTTGCTGGAACAGAAGGGTTCTTCCACTGCCACGAGAGAAATAAGGAACGAATTGGTTCAACAGAAGATCAGATTATCTCTTTCCATTCATGGTTTCTGAACTGATATCGTAGAGAAGAAGTCCGGAATAGCCTATACAGGCCCACACGGTGAGGCTAGGAGTCTTGCCTGGGTTGGTCATTCTAATATTCGGGTTCGTCGTAGTCCAGAAGTGCACATTGTGCTTGTTGATGTTGCCTGTCAACGACATGACACACTCGTCCGAAAATGTTAGCTTTCGGAGGAAAAGCAGGATCTTCTCTCGATTTTCTCCTCATTTCTTCACAAAATTGTAAGCGGCGGTCTTCGTCCCCATCACAAAGAAATTGAGAATATAGCGGCTTGTATGGATGATAATGCTCGGCTTTTAGAACTTTTCGGACAGTGAAATCAGAGATCCCGACATCCCTCGATATCGCTCTTGTCGAAATTGAAGGATTTTCAGTGACAGCTTCAATTACCTTTTGCTGTTTTCATCTCCAGATGCTGTTATGGGTCTGCCACTTCTGGGTCGGTCGTGGGACAGGCTGCCGGTTTCAAGAAGTTTGTTCTTCCAAAACAAGATTGTTCTCGACGATGGGGGTTCCTTGTTAAATTTCTCTCTGAATTGACGAGCACTTTCTTCACAGTTGAAAGAAATGGCCCACGATGTGCAATAAACTTTTTCTATTGTCGAGAATTCCACCACAATATCAAATTACTGACATCCATCAGTGTATCGAGTTTATAAACACAGTGTATAAAATGTATTGATTAAAATTAAAAATCTCGTAGTAAGATTCAAATGTGAAATCTATGCTGGTCAGCAAAAATAAGTGGCATAGCTTTTCAAGGCATAACATTTATTAAGGTTAATCATCCATGGTTTAGTCCGTCATTTAATGATCGATCCTCGAAGTTAGATTTAAATTTGAAATCTATGGAGCTCAGCAAAAACGAGTGGCATAGCTATTTGAAGCACAACTTTGTTGATTTGATTAAAATGAGATCAAATCTCGTAGCTAGATTCGAATGTGAAATCCATGGAGCTCAGGAAAAAAAAGTGGCATAGCTTTTTAAAGCATCGAAAATAGCACAATGAAATGCCGAGTTTACAAAACGTATGGAAAGTAATCAATTTAAATTTTGTTGATTGAATAGCATAAAGCTCACTGTGTTAAATCTGAAGACTTGGCATGCATAATAGTCGAGTGACAGAGTTATCTACAAACGCATTGCCACATATTCGTCACTGAAGAAATGATACTTGATCATTGAATAGCAAAATATAAAGTTGACAAAAATCCGCAAGGACTTTTCTCGCACCCTGTATATTGCTAGTTTCGTATTTCCATTTACTAATCCAGCTTTAGAACATTTCAGCCATCCACGTCATCCTCTCTTCCGTGATCATCCTGTGTGTTCGTAATTTATTTCAATTTTAAATGAAATCACCATATTTATCTTAGTCGCAAGTCGGCAATGCAGCATTTTCACTTTCGTACATAAAATTGTTGTTAGAAATTTACATGCATCTAAATTACATGAATGATGGTCAAAACTACAATTCTGGTACTAGCAGTGGCGTGCGGTGCAAACATTCACAGGGCATGCACCAAATCATAAGGCCCTATTATCTTTCAGAACTGTTATACGATTAGTACAATTAATCTATAAATCATACGTGATAGCTGCAGTGTGTATAAAATTATAGCTGCTGAACAAAACCAACAAAATAATTCATTATATGTTTTGGATCCGCAAAGTCACTCGTTCGTTTGATATGATGCGGTTTGAAAAAACCTGCAAACACTTTGCCGTCTCCTTTCATAACCAGACTTTGTTAAAGGAAGATCTGTGGTGGGCCGCCCGGTCTTTATGACAATCTTTTTTTCTGCATACGACATTGAACTGAAAGATTTTCCTAAAAGATTAACAACACGATCAACTTCCGCCATTATGAAAAACTCGGCCTAATTCTGGCGGTGATGATGAGTCGTGAAGAGATTCCCGACAATTCCCCTATTCGCCAATGCAATACGTCACACTGTCGTTCATCAGCATGAATTGCGTATGAAATACTTCGTAGATGAAAAGCGCACAGCCGTGGTCCATAACATCAAGGTTTCAACTTATGTAATCAGGATAGTCTTTCCTTCATCTCAGGAAACGTGGCGGTAGGGGAAGGTGCATCGCACCTTCTCTCGACAGAAGAAACCGCTAGAATCCGCGGTCAGAGCTGCAATCGCGTCGGGGAAATTGACTCATTGCACGGAGGACTGTTGAGATAATATGGTCGTGCTTGCAAGACATTGTTTTTAAAATTCTGTTATCCGTGTTTTTTGGATAAGTTTTTAAAAACTGGTTTTTAAATATGCTTCTCAAAAATCATGTTTTTACACTAGGTTTAAAATTCCCCATGCTTTTAAACCCTAGTTCACAGCGAGAGCAGATGAACACGACTAATCCAATAATACGAACTATCTATGGCTTAATATTTGAAAATGTCTTGACGAAAGAGCATTTTGTTGATGAAAATTTTGTTGATAGGGAAGAGTCAGGAATAATTTGATGCTATCTTATATATTTTATGATGCCATTAATTTCAATCACTACTAAGTGATCATCGTCAGGCGAAAAGGAATTTTAACATTGAATTATGCATAAGACTTAAAATGTTTTTTTAACAATATCATAATAATATGATATGGAAAGGATGAATAGGAAATGGTGAATAGAGGTATGTATGAGGCAGATGGTATACCCAGTACTACCTGCCTAATCCATATCTATATTCCCCATTTCCTATTCATCCTTTCCATATCATATTATTATGATATCACTGTTAAAAAAAATTTTGAATCTTATGCATAAGTCAATGTTAAAATTCCTTTTCGCCTGAAGATGATCACTGAGTAGTGATTGAAATTAATAGCATTATAAAATAAATAAGATAACATCAAATTATTCTCGACTCTTCCCTATCAACAAAATATCTATGGCTTGTTTCGGAGTGCGAATATATTTACTCTTATGCTGAAGATCCATTATTCTCATGTGACTGAAGATGCGTCAAAGTTGGCATAGAGAATTTTTATAATTGAGGAGTCAAGGTTGCAATGATTTACGAATTTAATTAATGATATGATTAATTTCGGTTATTCGGCAAACACCATCAAGTAAAGGGAATTAAAGATAGACGCTGAAGACATGAATTCAAATTCCATATTAATGTAAGAAAGAAGGAAGTTGGAAAGAAATCTAGCAAAAGGTATAAAACTATGTCATCAAAGTTTGGTAGGGGGAGGAATAGAAATATGCGACAGATGGTCTTGGGCTACATCTTGCCACTAGGAAGGTAGGTAATTTGAAAAATAACTTAATGACTTGAAGTGCAATTTAAGTAAAGATCGAATCACTAAATAAAGAGGAAGTCTTTGTAGGATTCTAATTCTACTTTGCTGTTAATGATTAAATAAATAAAATAATGAATAAATTATGTTGATGGCTGCGTACGGAAGCATTTTTTTCTGGATTTGGTTTTCAGAAGACCAGTTGTTCACTCCCATTTTTATATTGCAAGCAAAATAGAATAAAAGTAAGCGTTTCGAGCTACAAGCTCATCGACTGGGGCTATAGGCCTACACGAAACCTCTGACCTCCGCAGACAAGGTATTTGTATCGTATTTACATCGATGAGCTTGTAGCTCGAAACGTTGGGCAGCATATTTACTTTTATTCTATTTTGCTGGCAATATAAAAATGGGAGTGAACAACTGGTATTCTGAAAACCAAACTAGAAAAAATGAATAAATTAACGGTTTTATACTCGGAAAGTCATTCGGCCGAGTTGGCATTTAACCCACTCTCTTTTCTTGAGTATTGAACTAGAATGCAGAGTGAACCTATTTTAGAAGTCTTAGGTTTCACCCGACCAAGGCCTCCTGGATGCAGAAAGAACAGTCTACCACAAGGCCAAAGCGCCGGTGATTGACTTCAATTTATGAATCAACATTACTTCTCGTAGGTGTAAGTTTGCTTCATCTCGATCATAGGCATTGATGGAAGTAGAAAAGTTGATTGTTTTGCATAAGCGAAGGTGTAGTCTTGTTCTAGTGTTCTCTTCATCTGATCTGAAGTTCTCTGATAGTACTTCCTACGTAAAATCCATTGCATTTCTCGCATGTAAGTTGGTAGATTAAATGTGAAACGAAATCGAACTCCCTACAAACGACGATAACAGCAGAAGTCTTCTGGATTCTCAGTTACGTTGAACACTCAAGATAATTACACTTCTCTAAGCTCGGCTCGTACCTCAGTTGGTTAGAGCACAGGTCTAGTTAACCTTGGTCGTAGGTTCGAATCCTACCAGCCGCACATCTTTTGCATGGCAATTTGATCTATCGTTTATTTAACTTCATTGTTGTTAATTCGAATTTTACAAGAAGCCCGCTAAAAAGAATTTATTCGTACAAGTGACTGATATATCTAAATATATATATTCTCGCATTAAACAATGCTTCATTAGAAATGAAAATGAAATAATAATGGAACGTTGTTGATAGCTTTATACGGGAGGGTGTACGTGTGCACTTTTTATAGTAAGGATGAGAAAAACCACAGCACTCCCTTTATTAACGGCCTGCATATAACAAAGGCCGTAAAAATATATACACGGCAAACGATTCGCAACGCAGTCGCTTCGCTGCCTCAGTGCACTAAGAGGAATGAGCCCAGAATTACTTGTAACAGAGAGCGTGGAAGAGGGATCTGTGACTGTCAATGCTGAGAAGAGAAAGTTCAGAGAGAACGCGACAAAGTGTGAAGATATCGGTTGACACTGCATTGCCCTTGCGGTGCCAATTTAGGTGGATGGGGAAATTTGCTTACAACACTTTTCGACGTATCTGCTGCCGATTGTCCCTGCAAACCTCTTCTTCGAGGAACGCAGTGGACAAGGGAATCTTCGGCCGCTTGAGCCTCTGTGTCCGACGGTCGAATGCTCGATCATTGTTGTTGAGTGCCCAGTCGGCCGTAGGCGGTTCGGAACTTTACTGCTCAGGCATTCTTGAAACAATATCAGATCAATTACTTATTGGTAAAATGTAGCCCAACACTATCTATCACATATTTCTATTCCTCCTTTCCCTCACTGAGCTTTGTTGACATAGTCTTATACATTTTGCTAAATTTCCTTCCTACTCCCCAATTTCCTACATCAATATGAAATTTGAGTTCATGTAGGCCTACTTTGCGTCAATGTTCAGTTCCTTTCATCTGATGATGGTTGCCGAAAAGTAACCGAAATTATTATAAAATTAAATTATTACATCATTGAAACCTTGGCTCTTCCTCAATTATAAAAAATAAATGATTGGCAAAGAGAACTGTTGCCGAGGCCAGAGAAGAATTATGACACACAGTGAGCAAAAGCATCAATGGGATGTTCAAGATTGCATGACAAATGAAAGCAAAAAAAAAATGACGTAGTTCGATGAGACAATGAAAAAGGATAAGTCATAGTTGAGGAAGATATCAAAATCTGTTAACAGATGATCGTTGAAAGTTTGTTAAACAAAAGCAACAACTTTGTTATCGATGAACCGAGCACAAATGAAGAATACACGGAGTGACTGATGAAGAAGTGCGCATTGCTCTATGCGACATGTAGAATGGCAAAGTTCCGGTACCATCAGGCCTCAAACCGGCCCTAAATAAATTAGTAGCTAATATCAGAATCAATAGCGATGTTTAAATAGGATAGCTTCTGATTCTGGCAACAACGGCGCCGAATACTCGTAAGCTAATGAGACGAAGTAATCGAATTTTTTGGCGGAAGAGGTGTTCTGAGCTGTTCAGGATGGAACCGAAAAATGAAGGACAGATGTCAGTCTAGGGAAGTCGACTATTCGGTCCTCACCGCATCGGCAGAATATCAATCGACTTTACAAGACAGGGCAAAAGGATCTGAGGGGTAAGAGCACTGCAGTCCCTCACCACCAGCTCATGAAATGTGATCTGCGAATGGTGGATTTGCCGGAGCACGTCTAAGATCTCCACCCCAAAACAAGGGACAGTAGAACGATCTGCGAGCTGAAAGGGAAAATGTCTGGATGGGGCCGCTGCATGACGCTGTTCTGAGCGTCAGCATGGAAGAGTCAGGTGGCCTGCAGAATGTTCATGATCGTCATGATGGATGAGCTGTCAGTATGGGACCACTCGTCTTCCAGGAGGACAACGTCCGTTGATGTCCTGGCTTAGGGTTTGCACCTTCACGTTGGGGATCGGTCGCCAGATTTTTAAGCCAAACTCTGAAGGCAGACAAATGTGAGCCTGAATGCAAGGGCAATCAGGGCCGGGTACATACCTGCCTGAAGTGGGGGAGATGTTGCGGCTCATAACATAGGCTATTGGCAGAAGAGCTGCTCCCAGTGCTCCTAGCGACACTTGACCTCTCATTTCGCGTCAACGCCAAGTCGGTTGATTTAGCTATAAAGTAGCCTATACATTATAGTCACGCTTATCAATCAGCACAAAACATCTGCAACATCATCATTTACATGATAATTACTTTCAATAAGAACTCGTTATTTCATCGATCTAATAGATGTACTGTATATCAGACTATCACGATAAGAAATTACTGTCAAAAATGCATGTATATGATCATCATGATTGAATGTCATTATTCATTCAGCATTGTTTCGATGATGGGCCTTCTTTTCTTGAATCATCAATGTGACGTTTCAAAGCCGACCGCACATTCTGATCAGATAATCGTTTTTGTCTCTGGTCCAACTTGCGCTGTTCTGACCGCAGTTCTTCCAATTGCTGATCGGACCTCAAAGCTTGACGCTGGGCCTCTTCGAGAAGTTTGTGTAATCTCTCCTTCTCCTTCAGTTTCTGGGTCACCGCTTCTTCCTTAGCCTTCATCGCTTCGTCTATTTTCACTTTTCTTTTGTCATTTTTCTTCATCTGTTCAATTTCATGAGATAGCTCTTTTTCCAATGCTTCGGCTTTCTCAGCTTTCTCTTTTTGTCGTCGTTCTTGTAGCATTGCTTGATACTTAGAGTATGCGCTGCGACACTTTGATTCAGCTTAGGAGTAATCGGGATGGTCGAATTAGTCCAACCCATGCCCTTCACAACAGATTTTGTAACAACCAATGCTCTGATCGTCTCTGGATGAAGGCATCTCCTCTTCTTTGTTAAAAAAGTGTGACAGCATCGAGAAGTATCGCTCGACTTCCGCATTCCCATGAGGCAATGTGAATACAGCCTTTACTGCCTTAGTGAGCGTCGGGAACTTCTCACTATTGTCCACTTGCAGCCAATGCGTTCTGATTTTCATCTGACAGATCCTGTTCTTGTTGTTCATCGAGCCACACTTGATAAAATCGAATTTCGACCGTCAGCTGGGGTTTTTCGAATTTGTCAACAACTGACGGTAAATTATCGGCCACCTTCAAAACCCATTTCTCGAAGCTTTTGTTACGCTGCAGTTACGGTTCGATACCATCTCTTTACTAAACAGGAAACTTTAAAACTAAAAGATCGAATCATGATATCATCGATCATATTAAATTTCAATATAATCGCATACCATGTAATTTTTGACAATTTTACAGTGGAGTATTTTCTCAAATTCGTTGCTAGAAAATCACACGTTTTTCAGTCCTGAACCTGACATGCATGTATCCAGTTTCATCTGTGAATATGAATTATGTTTTGTCCGCTTCAATAACTGATTTCTATCACGTTTGTTTGGTTAATTGGTACTTCCTTCTACGAGCGTGTCATGCAAACTTTGGATTGATAATTGTAATAACATCTCCAAAAATATGATACTTTGTCATACATGTTTAATGTTCAATTCACACACACATCCATCCACCATAATGCACTTTTTTACACAGACATACAGCTATAAAAGTCCATAATATTGACAAATATAGATGAGAATTTCGCGTATTCTAATCCTCTAATTTCGCTTAATTCGCGTCAAACTCGAATTCGCGTCGTCTCTAGGAGCACTGTGCTCCATGACGCCAGTGCTGGGGAGACTATGGCGCTCAACTGAGTGCATGCTGATCGGCAGGTTGTCCCATCGCTAGCCTACCTTTTTCCAAACCTGTATTGTAGCGTTGCACCGATCCTCGTTAATGAAATAAGTCAAGGAGATAGTGACAAAAGCCGGACTTTCTGGGCAATACTAGTAGAGAGGATGTTGGTGGAGACCGATCCACACTTGGCGAAGGTACCAACGGTCACCGATCGAGCCGTCGCCAAACTCGCCATGTATCAAGATTCGAGACATGGACGATGATCATCTCCGCAACAGAATAGAAGCCAATTTCAATCAGGCATTCCAGCAGCAAAATCGGTGACGATTTTCTTTGTAAGGGGAGCAGTGAAGCGGAGTTGTTTATGTGACCCAGCTTTATATTTGATACATTGGTGCGGAAATTCGATTTCATTAATGACGGATGAACTTATACTAAAACTAATTGCTCATAAATGTATCCAAGGGCTTGTGGTGAAGGGAGTGAGATCTCGTGGTGCATAACATTTTAGTATGATAAAGAAGAAAAGTGGCCGGACTGTTTTTAGTCCAACAGACAGCATGTAGGCCGATACTTGTTGTACATTTGACACCTCGACAATAGCATATGTAAGCGGCGTTGGGTGTATGGAAGCAGCCTTTTGTTGCTCTCACTGCGGCGCTTAAAGGGTTTTAATGTATTTCAAAGTATGAACATAACGAAATTAAACATGGAAAAATATTTCCAGTGCTACAATTAACTCGAGAAAAGCTCACTAGGATGGTGTAGCATAGAATTCGACCTGCTACGAGTAGGGCTGTCCATCTTCGGTTTTTTCATAGTCTACTAATCGCGTAAAAAATAGTCGACTAGTCGAATTTCTACACTTTACTACTTGACTAGGCCTAGTTACTGTAATTCTGCAGATAATTCTTGATTTTATTGCCGATCGCGATTGTTTTCCTATGCCTGACTATGCATTTTATATTAATATACATATATATTATTAGGTGTGCTTATTAACAATCTGTTTTGATGACTTCCATTGCCATTTTCTGAACTACAGTATATTAATTGATTTGATTGAGTACATTATGTGGAACATCATGCAAATTATTGAAACATAGGGAACTGAATGCACTTTATGTCAGGTAGAGGCTTTTAGTCACTGAGTGCTGACCATTTCCCGATCGCTTCGGGTCACAGTTTCTGTTAGAGCGTAAAGAGGAAGTCATAACAAGCTGACTGTTCGAGGCACTCGATGTTGAAGAGCACGCTGACGAGGATGACGCTTCACCAGCATGACTTAGACGAACAGTAGGACACTTGTTATTGAGATGATTCAGCATCGCAGATGTGCTGCCACTGAAGGATAGAATACTTCTACTGTTGCACAGAGTGGGATGCATTTCACTTTCTTAACTTCCACTCGTTCGCACTACAACCAAGCTGCACAGGTACATTATTTGCTTGATGGCACGTTGAGCTGCTCATCATTTTCTCTCGGTTGTCGTTTCAACTTGTCAGTCGATGATCGCCTGGTCAACTCAAAACCGATATGTTTCGGTGTGTTCAGTGGTGGATCACACTTTGAAGAAATCTTTGTTAGTTCAAGAGTGACGTATTGCTATGTTAATTGTTCGATTCGACCAATTACAGTGAATCTGGAGGTTGATATCCATTCCTCTTCATGCTGTTGAAGAACAAAAGAATCGCAGCGTGCGTCTGCAGGAGTTGACAATCTTCCGAATATTTCACTGAACAACTGAGAAAGAAATCAGAAAGAATTGCTTTCGACTCTTCGGTGGATTACGAGTAGCATATTGACCTGGAAATTTCTGAATATCGAACTGGTTAGTTGCAGCTCTCCGCTGAATCAGGCAGTACGGTAAAATGAAACTTCTTTTTCAGCTTTTTAAATTTTTCACTCAAAACAACTACAAGAAATACAATGAGTTGGGACAATACCTCAATTTTCAACAAGTTGTAGGTAGTTGCTGACGCATCTCCGGTGATATGTTCTCTGCGGCTGACAGTTACGTTGGTCTATAACTAAAGGCTCTCTCGATCATTCTCAGAAATTTATCATTTGCGCTCGCTCGCTTTTGAATGAGGGGCGGAAAGAACACTCGCTCACTCGAATGCATTGCGTTTCGTGAGCTTCAACCATAGTCAAGTCCCTTAAAGTACATAACTTGTTGCAACTAAGAGCAACTGACTGTCTTCTTAAACAGCACACGGAGATTCCATGGTCAATAGATAGGTCTATTGCTCCATGAATTACTGCGAAGTGCGAATTTATATAAGGGGTATTGCATAAAGTCACGCATTAAAATTAATGAAAGCAGACTTTTCGACAATTTGACAAATCAAATACTTAAACCAAAAATTCATTGAAATTTTCCTGAATCGACCAAATTTATGTCATAGTGTATTTTTAATTATTTATCTTAGAAACATCCATCGTTCCTTCAATGACTTAATTTAAACTTGGAACTTGATTTTTTATTTTCCACAAATGAACGCAAATGGAAATGCTTTTGTAGAATAACAATTTACTGACTTATTTTGCACTGCGAGCAATTAGTGTACATCGCAGCGATTTGGGAGAACTGGAAAAAAGTAGTCGCAGATGAATGGATTTGACCTAACTCCATGGAAGTCAGGTCGCTCTAGCATGAATCAGCTGCCGTTTGTTTATTTCCTTCGAACAATTGATTGTGCTTTTGTAGTGTATTTTAAACATTTCAATCATATTCGTATCGACGTGGTTTGTGTATGTACAGCCTTATTAACAACCAGTTACCACAGAATGCCAGATTTGAACGACATGTCGAAGAAGACTGGGTTCATGGTAGTTAATAACAAGGTAATTATGTTTATAAACGAATTATGATAAGTTTATAATTAGGTTTCAAGTATGTCGCAAGGGTATATATCAATTCATATTTGCCAATGTACACTTCCAAGTCTCGTCTCACCATGAATCCCACCCATGTTTTCGTAGGTAAACTGTAAAACGTAAACAAGTCGAATCAATGAAAATCGTAAACAAGTCAAAAATTCTCAAATACACAACAAATAATGAAGAAACTTTGCAACATCACATGAAAGGGACTCAGTGCATCCCAGAGGCATCCAAAATTAATTGAAAATTGATTTTGAAATAAATAGCCAAAGTTAATCACAAAAAAATGACACATCTCACCCTAAACAAGTCAGACCCATCTCAATATACACTCAATCGACCTAAACAACTCATGCTATACCTAAAATTAATAACTAAAATTACAAACCTATCCAGACCCACCAGGGACTGGATTCTTGCAATACTGCACCAATGATGGCTCTATCTCTCTCTAGGATGCGTAGAGTCCATTTCCTCACTAAAAATTGTTGCATCTATTTTAGGCCTATAGTACCGGTATTCTTAATAAATTTAATCGCAAGCTTAATAATCGATTAATAAATTCATTTAATTGGTCAGCTGAGACACTAGGTTTAGGAAACATTGCATCTTTCCTATTTAAATGAGGTAGCCTAATTAATGATTCTGTTTATTTATTTTCACGGTATTATTTTGGATGTCAATATCTTATTGGCCCACGTGTCACTCATTGTCTTTGTCATCATTGATAAACTTCTTCATTTATCGGACGCAAGCGTTAGTATTTCTGTGGTGTGAAGGAAATGCCGCTGTTTGCTGTGGACAGGTGCAGAGACGAGACAAAACAAGACTCGTCGTCTAATCCGACAGTCGAAATCTTCTGACCTCAAGTGAGGGAAATGATGACTCACCCAATGATTGACCATGGAAATGGCTGACCCACAATTTTAAAGTTTGCCAGTGAACGGATGGTCTGATTTTGATAAAACTCACATTTTCTTGGAGCTGATGACACCAGCATTCTCTTAGATCCAAAATTGAAACCTCCACCAATAATGCAACAGAAGTTATTAAGTCACGTTGATACTACTAGAATTGTTGAACACATTGTTTTATCCAAGAAATAGCGAAAAATCAGGTAAAAGTGATCAGCAGGGACACGAATTTTCCGCGGACCGCGGAATTCCGCAGGAAACCGCGGAATATGCATCATGTCGCAGAAAAATGAGAAAATGAAATTTTTTAAGCTTTTATATGATATATCGAACGTCAAAATCGGTGATTGTTTCAATACGTTAGAATTATTTCAAATATTTCATTTACTTCACTACATAAGTCAATTTTATTTTAATTTCTTGTGATTAATATTATCTTTGTCTCTATAATAACAAACTCAAATGATAATTCATTCAACAATTTCTTATGTTAACTCGTTGTCCAATCAGGGACGAAATAGTTACACTTCAGAAGGTAAATGGCTAAAATGTGTGCGAGTGCGCTACCTCCACTGACCATGTTTTTATAGTATATTTTCAGGGCTGCTGAGTCTGTATTTTAATAATCGTTAATTTCGTTGCATTTAATGAAATTTTCTATTGCATTTCTGTTAGCATTTTTTGTAAATATCTTGTCATGGAAGTACTTGTTTCCGTATCGAATTATATGCTATAGTAATGATTGTTGTCATTTTTGTTTTCTTATTGGAGAAGAAAAGAAAAAAATCGTCGTAACATTTTTTGTTGACTTTGAGCAAATAGCAGCATTTTTATTACCGCGGAATTTCGAGTTTTCCACCGCGGAAAATTCGTGTCCCTGGATCAGGCACTGAGTGAAATTGTACCAACTGTTCGAAAGAAATGTATCATCTGAAAGCTCATCAAAAGCGTGATAATCTAAATTTTCCATATTTTGAATCACTTGACCAAAAATTCTTACATCTCAGTCTGCCGATCACAGTTGACCAGACACATCCTAAACGATCTGCCAAAGTAAACTGCTCAACACAACCTTTCATATGGTATGCGAAGGCTATTTACATTGAGCATCTTCATCAATGAAAAAAATCGTGTCAGATTTTTTAGCAATAATTTTTTATGATAAAGCTTATTGGTATTATATCTTTTTGTACTTTCAGCCAATTCTAAAAACCTTGCATCATGATGAATCTGACTGATGGCTCATGCTATCTATCAACTTTCATAAAAAATCTGTCTTCTTCATGTTGAAATCCTACATCAGAAAATGTCCATTTTTTTCATGTGGCCTACAGAACACAGCTGACTACTTATGAAAGTGAAATATAACCCAACATAATCTATGGATCATAGTGATTTCATATGTAGTATCGCTTATCAAAATTGAACCATGATTTCAACACGAAAATTGCATTTGATTGGATTGGGTTTACTTTTTTTGTTCAATTATTTTTGAAACTGTGTGTGAAATTTCTTCTTTTTCAAAAACATTTACTTGCATCCGGAAATCCTGCAACAACAAACTTTTTGTTCGAAATTGTGCTTTCCCAACAAACCAATATTTTTTCTAGGGTGGTCTCACCGGAGGATTTGCCAAAACCATTTAAAAATGATACAAGAAAGTTTTCTTTAATGCATTGACACACATTCCAGTATGCACAGTTAGGAAACTGCTTTTTTCGATAATTTTGAATCAAGCCTAGTCATGACCAGCATGTTCCAAGACGTGGTTTGTGCCATTTTTGTACCGTCACAAACCGCAGACTTATAAATTTTTCATAGCTAGTTATGACAAGGATTTCCATGTATAGATTAGTCTTTTCATGACAGTTACAAGCCGCGGATAGACATAAATTATTCATAGCTGGTTGTGACTAGGATTTCCATGCACGGTCTATTAATGACTACAGAGCGTTTCGAAAATGGTTGCACAAGAATGTGAATCAAATTTCAAACTCAGTTTTCATATTGAATTTCTGGTTCAATGTTTACAAATGTCATAGATACCATATGAAACCATATATTCCATAGAAATTCCATTGATTATTCCATAGATTTCCTAAATGGTTAGTGAGTCCCCACAAAAGTAAATCTTGAGTCTTCCTTGATGCAGGAGTTAAGTGAAGACGACTGATTTTTTTGTGAAGATTGACTGTCATCATGATTGTTTTCATCAATTGTTTCATGATGAATGGAGCTCAAGATTCTATGAATAAATGGTTCTACTAAAAGATCTACCACGAAAAAGATTCATTATTAAATTGTTGCTCAAAGTCACCTGACGCAGTTTATTCATTGAAAGTCAATGTCACTTTCTAAGAACTTTATACCATTTAAAAGGCTGTTTCATGTTAATTTGGCGAGCTGTGTATGTTATGTCCGGTCAAGTGTGTTCAACAGACTTTAAGTTCCCCAATTTTGGTCATCTTGCTTACTGATGTCCATAGAAGGAACTACGGAAAATGCTAAATTAGGTTGTCAGTATTGAATCAGACTTTCAATTAGCTTAGATGATAAAAAACCTATATTTTTGGAATTCGACATAGTTTAGAGCATCCTCATTGAAGTCATAGCTGGTCTCATTTAATGTCTTTCCAGGTGAGATAAAGTAGTATTGCTGCTTTACAGCATATTTCTGACTTTTTCTACTTGTGCTAGAATCATGGTTCTTGGGCTTAAATGGAAGTTTATGTCGTCTTTATGTAAGCTTTATAAAAATGTGTTCATTCGTTACTTTATAAACTTATGAATTAGTGTTGACGACTGTGTCAATGCTTCTGATGATCACTTTGAGTTCATTAAGATTCAAAGTATGCATGAAGCACTCACACGTCACACCGGATGGTGTAGGGTTATTGCGTGTTTATTCAAATCTGACAGAGGTCTCTTATTAGGAAGATGATTGAAAGATGAATTCCCTACAGGACTCATTCCTTATAGATGATCATTTCAACTATATTTCACAAACACATTTTTGAAGTAAATGAATACTTGGAACAAATTAATCAAACTTGAGGAAGGGCCGAAAACAATAGGTGTTGACAAGCAAATGTTTGCTCCCTGTTCAGTGAAGGCTTGAAATATTGTGACGAGCGGTTGTCGGCCTTAGAATAGTACCGATGTAAGAGGCGACTGAAAGGGGCCATGTGGTAAACGAGTTGTCACCCGTGGTAGATACCATGAAGCCACTGCTAGTGCCTAGCACACACTTTGGGTTGTCGTCCGGTCTCTTCTTTTCTTCCTCCTTTTTCACCTCTTTTTTTCAAGTCTTGCGGCGACAGAGTAAGGTGAAGCTGACAGGTTTGCTAGACTGGAAGACGTTGACTAGATCTATGCGACCGCTCCTGTTTGATGGTGGCACTACTGTTGTAGCGGCCAGACGGACTTGTTTAGGGATGCCCGCCTGCCCTTAGTTAGGGAGGGAAAAGTTGGTCTGAAAAATGCATTTCTCATTTCGCCTAACCGCCAGCCGCAGTTGGCGGGCACCCATTCATTGCGATTGAAAGCGCTTAAGTGTTAAGTTTTAAATAAATTGTCTTGGGTATTTGTCTCCAAGCTGCAGTGATGATGAGGGCTTATTTGCTCAACTTAATTCTTCGGTTGAAAGTATTATTGCCAGTTATTCTTCTGCAGTTGTTAATACTGTGATGTGAACGTCCACAATTCTAGCTAATTTGTTTCTAAGCACTGTGATTCTGCTGGCGTCGAGCTTGAAGCCTTTCCATTTTAAATGACATGGATCAATTAGTTTTCTCCCCAACCCGACTTCCAGATCATCATGGAGACTGTGCCAGCACATGACCTTTTCTGACAGCGAACCCCGACTGCTATGTCGATTTCCCAGGTACCAGTCTTCAGTATCTGTGAGAGGAAAGTTTTGAAGGTATTAAGGAAGCTAATCTCTTCGAAGAGTACTGGGTACGACGATATTCCAGCGGTTATGCTTAAGAAGTGTGCTCCGGAGGTGGCTCCAATACTTTTCCTGCCATCCTTGACAGCGGGTAGATAACCGTCTTGGACAAGGAGGGGGGATGGAAGTGATCCGAGCAATTTTCCTCCAATTGCTATCACTTCTACTATAAGCAGTGTTCGAATCTTTGATGTCTGAAGCCTTGATTTCCCACCTCCAATCCCATAGTTTGTTAAGTGATCGTCAGTATGGGTTTAGAAAGGCCTGCTCCACAGGTAACTATCTATTATGTGACTCATCTTTGGTCATTATCGCTTGACATAGCTGTGGAGGGTCCATAGCAGTAATTCCTTGACAAATCAAAGGCATTCGATCGAGTCTGGCATCCGACTCTTCTCAATATGCTTCTATCTTACGGAATCCATGCGGAAGTCGTGAGATGTATAGAGGACTTGCTGACTAGCCATTCAGTTATAGTTCGTGTCGATGGATTCGTCTCCGATCGTTTCACAATCAATGTCGCTACACCTCAGAGTTGTATTCTTTCATCTCTTCTCTTTCTTGTTTTTATAAATGAGCTTCTACCTCTAACAAGCAATCCAATCCACTCTTTCGCTGATGACTGCACTCTTCATGCATCCCTTTCCTACCCCAATCAGAGGGCTTGCAGCCAGCGTCTAAAGCAGGATAGTGACATTGAACTCATGTCTTTCATCTATTGAGAGAATTCTATTGAGAGACTTACAGAGAATTCTGTCTTGGGGTCGCTCCAACCGAGTCATTTTTAACGGAGGGAAAATTCAGTCAATTCGTTTTTCTCATAAGCGTGTCCAAGAAAGTTCCACCATCGCTACGGCAGGTCACTCCCTTTCAGTGGAGAACAGTATTTCTTTGCTTGTCTGACTCTTTTAGGTTGTTCAGTCCACATCCGCCAAGTTGCCTGACGGGCCTCCCATCGTCTAGGAGTGTTGTTTTGAGCCCGTGCGAACTTAAGCCCTCAGCAGTTGTTTGTATTGTATAACTAATTACAGAGATACTGAAAATTAAAGTAAGGTGGAAAAAAGTGAATGGACAAATCAGAGGATGTAAAATGCAAGAGAACTAAGTAAGAACCAATAACTCACAGGGATAAAAGTAGAAATAACGAAAAGGGCGCTCAAAAAACCAAGATAGCATACTAGAAATGCATGAGACAAAAGACACTTCTAATTATCAACTCTTTTACCAGATGCATGAGAGGAAGTTATTACGCAAATCCATGCCTTTTCACCACTAATCGTCGTATATATCATTTTAAGAAGTCATTCTTTCATAGGACAGCAAAGTTGTGGAATATGCTTCCTTTGGAGGTATTCCCAACATCTGTCATTGTTGAAGCATTCAAGAGAGCCGTCTAAAAACTTCCACTAACCTTTATGGAGAGTTGAGCTCCAAGCCACGGCATCAGACATTCCCGCACCTTACTCCCCCTCCAACGAAGGGGATCATTGTACAACAACTTTTGTCAAGTATTCTTGATTCTCATTATTGTTCTAATGCCAGTTTGTATCTCTGAAACTCGTGTCATACCGCTTTTGTATCGACAAATAAAGTCTTATTATCATTATTATTGATAATTTGAAGCGTCTCTTGTCTTATGCACTTCTAGTGTGTTGCCTTGGTTTTTAACATCGTTTTTTTCGGTATATACACTTTTATCTCCATGACTTATAGTTATTGGTTCTTACTTACACGTAGTTCTCTTGCATTTTACATACACTAATTTGTCTGTTCACATTTTACCACCTTACTTTAATTTTCAGTATCTTTGTACTTAGTTATGCATCTTCATACTTCACGTTCACACAATGTCTTAACTACTTAGTCTGCCCTAAAGTGCGATATCATCCCCACTTTTTTTCTTCAATTTTCTGCTTATTTGCCTTTAATCATTGTTGATGGACGCCTTTGTTGTATAGACCCGTCCTCTTCCGTCAAGCTTTGATTAGAAAAAAACAATGATGTCATCACATGCTTCATCCATAAAAGTTTCGAAAATATTTGATTTCGTAAAATTAGTTGGAGTACATTCCTGCTCTTCTGTAAAAAAAGAAAAACAATAAGCTGATCAAACGTAATTTACTAACGTCCAAGACGAGGTAGGATACTATTACAGTTCGATGAGCTGGTTTTACAAGGCTGTAAAACTGTTGACTGTCGTAATCGATCTCCTGACTTCAATGTATAGCTAGATTGCGGAGAATGTTTGTCGTCATGGTGGTCGGGCATGCTACATAGTTGTAGCTTATTGTAAAGCTGAGGAGGCAGACGCTCAAGGATACCAAGGTAGGTGGCATCTCTCGGATTCTTGACATACCCGAAAATGGTAGAAGCTGCAAAGGCACCGTGGGAACTCTCATACAGGGTTTAGTGAAAGTCGGTCGGACTATCTGTCTAATGAAATTGTTTAACCTTTTTTGTTAATGGAGGATGGCCTGACTAGTCATGATAAAATATTTTTGGAGCTGGAAAGAGTCGAGAATTTTTAAGATCCTTGTTATTGTTATGAAGATGTACAAAATTTTTTGATTACCATCCAGTAATCATCTTCAGATACAACTAGGGTTAGTAGAAGGTTAAGATATGAACTTGAAAATGATATGAAATGATAGAATGTAGATACAAACAGTCTCTACTGGATTACATGCCTTTACCAGCAGCACTAATAGGTTGACCTGACATGAAGGATGAGTTCCATGTCAAATGACGAAATGGGAAAATCAAATTTGTTTGTCAGTAAAAAAGGAAGTCAAGATAACTCAGTGTAAGAAGTGAAACTCCCAACATCATACTCTAAATCCATGTCGAAAATGTTCGAGAACATTGGGTGAATATCAAAACTGGCAAATACCCGTTGATGGTACGACTCCTCGCTCTGCGATTTGCGCATTGCCTCACGGAAATTCGGATGTAGTAACAGATCCATGAAACATTTCATCCCCAACGTCTTTTCAAAAACCGGAGACCCGAATGAAACCACCCCCCCCACCACAACCCCGTCACTTTGCATGTCTCAAACATATCATGAAGAGAAAGAGCTGCCGCGCTGCCCATGCCAGTGACGAAAGAATTGGTTAAATGCCTTAGCTGGCACGGGCACACATATGAGGCAGCGCGAAGACCAACAAAGATTAAAGAGAAGCAGAAAAAAACACCGAAAGCAACAGAAACATTAAATAAAGAACAGACGATACCAAAGACACAAGACTTACTGATGCTTCTATCAAAACAGCCAACGACGGCACATGGAGATGACAAACATAACGAAGAACCGATGACCTCAACAAAAAAACGCACGCTAATTTGGGAAGACCTGCAGACCAAGCTCAGAGGTTCGATGACGAGAGATGAAGACCTACAACACACAAAAGAAAGCAGATAATTGCGAGAAAAAAAAAAAAACAAAAATCAAAAATTGTACAGAACAGAAGAAAAGACATGCTATCAATGTTGTTGTCTTTGATGTGGCAGCTGTGATCTGGTCAAAAGAAGCAGAAGATTACTCTAGACTAAATTAAACAGAGTTTGAGAGTTAGACGTGATAGAATTCAAAACCTGAGTTTTGAGAGTTAGACTGATTGTCCTTTTTTTATGTCAGCACCATACCTTATTAAGGACATTTTGTATGTGGACATTTGCATGTAGCCTACTTGCAAGTAAATTAACATTGAGTGTCCAGCTTATCTCGGAAACCAGAATAAATACTTGCCAAAGAGGATTCCCTTTACCTCATCTAAAGTATTTTCAAAAAGTGGTGTCGTGTCGAAGTAAAATATGATTTTATTCCTAAGTTTTTTTGCTATGCTATGTAAATTATATTCCCAAACACTTAGTAAAACGAAAAATATCAGGAAGCATCTATATTGACGTCCATGTATTTAAAGAATACAAATTTGGAGCACTACCCCTGAATAATACATGTCAGTTATTTTATATGATTGAAAAACCAACGAGGCCGAACCGCAGGAAACTATTATCATCAGAAAGTCAGAAGCGTAGGCCTACTATGTATCGAAACGATAAAGATTTGGTAGTAAATTATAAGGTGACCAGGATCGATAAAATATGTTGCGGATATGGTTACCGAACAAAATACCTAAGTTAGTCCCTTGTCAATAAAGATAAATAGAAATTTCCCAATGCCCGAAAATGCAATTTTTTTGAAAAAAAACTCAATGCCCGAAAATTTTCAAGTTAACCAGTAGGAACACTGAGATAACTGTCAAGTTATGTTTTACTGTTGATTGTTGGTTTGTATTTGTTGATGATATGCTTCACGTAATCTCAAATTTGTGTTGTCATGGTCGTGAGCCAGAATTTCAGTATCGATGTCGGAATGTTACACTTGACATGTTCTAATACACTTGAATGCAGAGGATTAAGGATTTATGATGTGTTCTTTGAAGTGGGTGTGAAGAGGTCGCACGGTACTGCCAATATAAAATTCATCACACCTTTCACAGTGGATTTTATAGACAATGTTTCTTCGGTTACATGATCCTTTGTTTTTCATTTTGCAGTTAGGAAGGGAACGCAACTGTGTTGCACTTTCTTATTTCATTTCTTCTCAATTGTTTTATTGTGTCTCGTTAGTCCAACATTAAATTTATGTCGTTAAAACAAGCGCGCTTCATTCGTGAGTCAGTTATGTCTGAGATATATCGGAAAGGACTTTCGACATGAAGTTTGCGACATGAGAAGATGTAGATGTCTACATAACAGTCTTCTACATTCGCATGTAGGCATGTACTAAAGTAAATTCATGGCAGTCAAATAACAAATGACTTTCGTTTGACACTTTATTGTATGTTTTCTTTTCCAGACATATGACCTGTCGAAGTTGAACGAGGATCAAATCCGGATGTAAGTTAACATAATACACGTACATTATTTATTTTGATGCGCAATATATTGAATAATCAATCGGTGTCATTCCACGCCATCTCTACAATTGACCCTTGGCTGACCTCAAAATGAGTCCGTACCGAGGCACTTTCGAACTCCTCGGCCCATTTAAGAGGAAATCGAAAATATTCGAAAAATATCAAATAATTCGAACTGCTTCTACTGCTTTGGAACGCTTGATATTCGAATAAATCGAAGTTCTTACAAATTTCTACGAAAAATAGTGTTTCTTTCACCTCACATGTCTCGTTTTCTATACATGTATTAAGTTGACCTTTGGTTATTATTTAGACAGTGTACCATTTGTGATATCTGATGTATACCGGACATTGAACTAAGTAAGAAAAAGTCGTCAGCATTTAAAAAAATGTAGTTTTTTTGAAAATGTCGATATCTTGATTATTTTTCAAAAATTGTAAAAGAGATTCAACTAAGCGGTAACTTCTGATGTGTGTTGACATGCATGAAGCTCGAATACAATTTCCACTCCCCGCTTGTGATAAAGAACTCACTCATTGACACATGTGTATCAACAATGTCTGTCAATGAGTAGTGCACCTTGTATTATTTTGAACGTGTTGTAAAAATGTCTCTATATAATTTCTCTGTCTAGCTATTTCTGATTGAAGGGATGCGAACCAATCTAACTTAAAATACTGATTGGAACTTTGATCAATTTCGTTTCAATCTCTTGAAGTTGGAAACTTCAATGCCTCATTGTGTTGAAAACTGAATCGTAGGCCCTATTTAATTTCAGGCTCATGTCTGGTATCCAGCCGTGAAATTGTTTTGTCAAATTCGTACAAATATGTATTTGAATCTTCATTTGCAGGAATATTTAATGCTATTGTTATTGGGAAAATTTGAGAAAGAAAAGTCCCAGTAGAAGCAGCCTTCTGTGGTATTGTGCTATGTTCTACACCATTTTACCACCAAATTGGCACAATGAGAACACCAAATTGGCAAAACGGGAATATCAAATTGGCACAATGAGAACACCAAATTGGCACAGTGGGAACACCAAATTGGCAAAAGTGCGCTTCCAAAATGGCATAACTTGTTTTCATTTTATAATGAAATTATATACATAAAATATTCATATTTCATGTAATAGTTTATTGTACCTTATCATAAATTGAACAGCAAGACATCGTTTGTCACTCACCCATTCTTATTTTCACCTCATTTTTATTTTTCATTTACATGTGCAGACATTGATTCATGTTTTTAGCAGCAATTTATGTAGCATGCTTTAGATCATTCAAACCTCGAATATGTGTAATCATCATCATCAGGTATAAGACAATAAAAAGTCAGGTACTAATGAATATACATTAGTCAAATTAGCTTGAGGCTTTCTATCAAGTCTTGCGGGATCATTAGGAATTGAAATAACAAATTATTTTACACAGACTTGATTGTTCGAATTCACATGATTTATCGCATAACCCACCATAATTATGAAGGTTAGAATAAAAAACGAACTGATTGCTTGTAATTGAATATTTTCAAACTTAGAAATTTAGACTTCATAACTTTCGAACGAAAGACTTAAACAAACGATTAAAAGTAGAAATAAGCACCGTCATACACGAGGAGTTCTCACAAGAACCACGACTGACCAGTAAATGGAATGGAATTTGTTGCTTTCAAAATCCATTGATCCACATGTCGATAGAAATTTCTTAAATGTTCCCGTGTGATATTATTAATTGCAGGCTCAACCAAGCTCACCAGCTTCTCCTCTCTATATCTCACCAGAGTTTTTCCTTCTGATGAAGCAGCTGCGAAGTCGTTTTGAGGATCAGAACCTCGCACTTGTGATTTAATAAATGATTTGATCACATTGAAGCAACCCTCCACGGGATTGAGTTCAGGACTGTAAGCTGCATCAAAACGCTTGATGATACGATTTTGTCGAACATTGATGAAGTTTGAAACTTTTCTGTGAGAGGGTGCATTGTCCAAGTAAATAGTTACATTTTGTTCTCCAAGTTTCGTACTCAACTCGGTGAAGAAATCAACAAATGCTTTCTCACAACTTCCAACAACGCTTTTCCAGTGAACTATTTGGGTATCATCCACAGCGAGCAGAATACTGACATTTTTTCCTCGTGAGTTGTGTAACCTACGATAGGCCCTTTGACCTCTAGGTGATCGACCAATGTTTCTCCTCGTGAATAAATTGAAATTCGATTCATCCACGTGAACACGATAGCCATGATCTTCCAAATAGTATTCAGCGAACTCCTTTCGCTTCTCAATATTTCAGGCGTATTCTTGCCGATTGGTTCAGGTCGAATCATTTTAGTTGTTATAGCTTCGCCATCCAATACTTTTGCTATAGTCTTTGTTGAAATAACATTGTTTACGGAACTCGCCAACTCCTTTAAGGTCGCATCATTATGATCCTTCAAGTAGCGCAGTAAGCGATGCTTGATGTTTTGATTTACTTTCGTGCAACTTAATCTTTTACCACCTCTCGGTTTTATTGTTGCTGTCTGACGTTTCAGGATGTTATAAGCCGTTCTCTTGTTAATACCCAACTGTTGAGCAAGGCCAATGGGATCTCCTCCAGCTTCTTCTTCGTCTAAAATCAGTTGTTTGTGCTGTTCGGAGGTTTTCTCGTATGTATTTCTTCTCGGTGCCATCTCGTCTTATGATGCTGGTTGTAAATGACGAAGCAATTTATCGAGTGAGAATTTTTGATACTCGTTGCTATGGAATCACTGTCTCACCTACTTATTCAAACCATGGGAATCATAGATATCTTCTTGACTGTGTCGCCATTAATATATTTGACATACAATCAACCGGTGTGCGATTTACATAGCATCTGAAAGAAGAGTGACGAAAATATTCGTTTCCATTCATCTGTCAAATGAAATATCAAAATCATGGAACGAATGGATGCAATGCCATGTTCCATTCAAGATCATACATTGCTTTATTATGTTTATAACTTAGCAACTTGTTTTGTAAAAAATGTGCCATTTTGATGTTCCCAATTTGCCAATTTGGTGCTCCCAATGTGCCAATTTGGTGTTCCCATTGTGCCAATTTGGTGGCGCACTTTTGCCAATTTGGTGGTAAAATGGTGTAGATGTCTCCATATCCGGAAAAAATACTCTGGGTGGCTGCTTGTTGTATGGGAAGCTGCGTTGATGTCGGTACATAGGACCTAGGCTAGCTGATTATTCCTGACATAGGATAAAACAGCTAGTCAGGTTTCTTCCCTTTTTTGATTACGGTTATACCAGAAAATTTAGTTATTCTGATGACATGGTTTCAAGACCAGTATTTGTGAACCACAACTGCTAAGAAACTATTTTAGTCGGCGTCTCAGTGCCCTATTAAATGCATCATTTAATTAATGCGGTACCTGAGGTAAATTCGCCCAATCTTCTATTCTAAATAAAGTGTCATTCAAGCCGATTGAATACATAATAAAAATTGCGGAGTGCCAGTTCTTCTTATTCTATTAAATGCAAGTGCAACTTGCTGGTGATTGTGTACAGTAGGCACACTTCATTATCCTCTAATTTTAAGATAAACAATATGCCTATTTATGCCGACCAACACCCTGGAAATCGAAGGTTTGCACCTAATATTGTAGTATGTCTTTTCGTTCAAATTATCTTAGAATAAATATTGACTCAATTTTTCAAACTTAATAATCAAAACTCATTTCCACGTTTTTGTTCATTCTGCCTTATCATCAATTTAGTTCTTCTTATCTTGTGATATCGTTTTCAGGTTGGAGCACATGAAACTACACGAGAAGCATCGAGGTCATGAAGCAATGCATTTAGAAATGTTTTTGATATTTATAGGAACACTAGTTGTCGCTCAAATTCTTCTTATTCAGTGGAAGCAAAGACATTTTCATTCATATCAAATCGCTACACTAGTTGGGATGTGGATAATTCCGTTCTTCATTTGTTTGTTTTACTTTTGGTTCCGCTTCCTGATAGCATGGTTTATATTTTCGGCGATCACTTGCTGGATGACATACATATCTACTCGTACTCCGATTGCTGGATCAACACCAAGGTGAGACACTAATCATCTATCTATTTCAAAATGAAAAAAGGCACTAAAAAATAAGGCAGTCAACAACTAGTCCTAAATATAATTTTTTCCATGAAGCAATTAGCAAGAGGGTGAAAAATCGAATGAGACCTATCGAATCTTGATTTTTTGCAATCTGACAAAAAGTATACTTGTTGACTTTGTGCCCTACTTTACCCGGACTACTTTGATCTCCGAAACGATACTGTTGGTCTCATAATTGCGGGCATAGCTCGTCAACGTGGATATTATTGTAGTACGCTGGTGCGATACATCGTCGTCATAGATATTTGAATAACTGTGCGATAGGGGGGCATATATCGTCATTTGAATTGTCACACGCTGTGCGCTTTGATGTGATATTATCGTCTCGTCAGATTTCATTATCATCCAATTTCAAATAGAATTCATATCTGACTGCTAACTAACAGATAATTTTGAATGGTCACGGCATTCACGCATCGCATCTTGTGACAATATGACCACGAGTAGTGAAACTACGTGGGGAGACATAGATGACATCAGCAGCAACGATTGAATTTCAGTAGCGAGTGAGCAAAACTGTACGTTATTGAATCTGATTGTAACCTCTATTCTGCATCTCGTGAGTTATACTCACTTCCCACATCGGTGAATGAAATGATTAAATCTATTATTATTACAATATGATTGCGAATCATTCGTATACCAAAATATAAATTTAATTGATCACAAAAACCAGTACAATGAGATATTTTGAACATGTATGCTGCAACTATGTAGATGAACTTTGCAGAGCAGTCCGATTGAAATTTTAAGCGCTGCACACTGAATAATGTGATAAGAGTTGAAAATCGTAAAATACAGGAAAGTGGCCTGAAATGAAAGATAATAGCAAAAAACTGCAACATTGCTTGAAAGGTAGGACATATGAACACGTAACTTGCATTATACTACATTTTGCTGCATTATACTACATATCAAAGGAAGAATTATTTAAAAGTAAATGAGTGAAGTCTTCGAGATGTTCTCACGCTTGTGATGCACAAGTGGCCACTTCGTGGAAAACGAGAAGGAATTGACGGATGAAGTGGATGGTCATCATGAATTTCACATCTGATAAATTTAATAGCACGTTTCTTTCGAACATGTGCAAGCAATGGAAAATTGTCTCAAACAAATGATTTACCGCAGATGGTCATGTGGTCCCGATTTTGACATCTTCACAGTTTAGTTACAATGCAACTCGGTATAAGAATAAATAATGGAGCACTGATCCAGGGAGTAGAACGGTTCCGCGAATTTGGTGATGCAAATGGTTATTCCCGTATTTCGTGCAAATATGGAATAAGGAAAGATAGCGGATGGGGGTTAGGGGTACCCGAACATCATTAAGTGTCAATAAAAAAACCTTTTTCCGTTTTGCAGTATATACTCGTACCTCATGTAGTGATAGCTTGCGTCATGTGAGTATGAATTAGTTGAGTCTCACTTTTCCTTTTCAGATAATTTTTTTTATTATTTGGATTTTTGCTACTGTTAGATGTTTTAGGCAACTTGTAAAAGTTTCAACAGCAAAATATGTAAAATTCCGAAAAATCTCAAATTATGTGAAAAAATGAAGATCCGAGCCCAGATCAGAAACTACATGTTCATGTTAATGAACAATGCAAACTGCTTTACTTCTACATGTATCTGAAAAGTCTTCACTGATACACATGTAAAGAAACTTTCGCATTGCTGCTAACTGTCTCTGAATGTGTTTGTAAAGTTCAGAAATTGAAAATCGCATTTGAATTTTGATTTTTTACTTTTGAGGAACTTGTACTTTAGAAAATTGCTTAGCGAAAATTAGATAATAAAATATCGATGAATATAAGTAGCATGGAAAAGTAGATAATTGGGATTTCCGCGTATTTTGAAGACAGGTGTTCTACTCCATGTAAGCAACAGTCTAGAAATTACAGAACGATTCACTGTGACAAGTTTTTTCACAGGAATGATGGATTTTATTTTTTCTCATCACATACAATCGTTGAGAAGCAACCTTCAAAAGCTCATTGAAATGCGTGTTCCAAGTTAAATTGTGATACCAATTAACACCTTAAGCAGCATGAAAAGGCTCACTGCGATGTAGCATCATTTGCGAAGATTTCTGTAAGTTCAACGCTATTTTATGCTCATGAATATATGACAAATAAGATTATTTTCAGATGTTAAATGCTCTACAAGAATTGTATCATCAGCATATACAATTATGGATGCGTCAGATGGTACGCTAAGATATCCCATGAAGGCTGCAAACAAGGATTGTCCAGGTATTGAGCCTTGTGGTATGCCAGAAGGTGGTCCGCATACACCATTGATTTTTGGCCACTGGTACCTATCGCTCAAATAACTTCTAGCCAATTAAGGAAGCGTCGGCTAACATTTCCAGAAGGGGATTCAAAAGATGAAAAAGATGACTAAATTTTTCAAAGACCTTCGTAAAATTGAGACAAGTTTTATCTCACTACCCTGGTGTCACTCAAATCAAGATTGGATCGATGCACTGTTTGGTGAACCAAATTTACGGAATGCATGCTGGGACAGACCGTGTAAATAGAAAATTTCAGAAATCACCGAATTAAGAACGAGTCTTTCAAATATTTGACCAATTACAGAGGTGATCGGAATTGGACGAAAATCTTTCGTCGGTTCGGGATGGCATCACTGCCCAATGATTTATTTAAAGAAACACGGGATAGCGCTAGCTTTACATCGGTCGCACTTGAATTCCAAATCCAATATTTATCTGAGATGCGGTGCTGACGGATACTAGTTTCAAAGTTAAAATTCTTGGAAAGTTAACCCTGACTTGCTTTGAGGACATTTTCATCACTACCATTTATACCTTTTCCTTTTCTGTTGTCACAAACTTCAATACTGTTGGTACACTGCCAATCGTCTGCCTCGATGGTTTTTTATTGATCATTGCGCTGTCTTTCCCAATCGTGTGTTGTGGTGACTCCCACTGGCTTATTTTTAAAGTAGCTACTCTACTCAGGTAGTTTAAACTGAAAAGATCCCATCAAGGCAGGTGAATAAAATAAAAACAAATCCAGATGACTTACTTTATTACAGATAAATTAATCATCTTTGTCCATTTTAACGAGTGTATGAGATCAGTAAGGGAGAGCAGTAACATCAAAATTTTATATAAATGAAACGTAGAAAAGTTGGCAGGAAAAATCAACGAATTTTAGTGGCAACGCTGGGCAAGGACTCCATCCTTATATAGTTTTCCGCTACTTTCATCCTTATACTGTCATTGAGCTGGCAATTATTGACAGTGACACCAGCTGTGGGCAAGAGGTGTCAGATTTTATTTTAAAAAAACTCTGTTTGATTATAATAAATTCATTTGTGATTGGGTCCATTGCCGATCGATTTCAAGATGGGTTTGGAGACATAGACAAAGATCCGGAATGAAGATTTAACTGCTGGTCAGACGCCAGGGGAGTGCTATTTAACTGAAAAGGTTGTAGATTTCAACAAGTAATAATTGTTCGTCATGATCCACATCATACTGCGATAATGATCTCACAGATCCAAAGTGTGACGCTTTCTCCTTGGTTTTTTCATATCTACAGCTCTTTTAATTGCCATCCTTTCAATCTGCTGCTTGTTCTTTTGTCTGAGTGATGAAAGCGATTGATTTTCTTTCAACATGCGACCTAATACATCCGGCATTACAGTCATTCACTTCTTCGGTTACACCCAAAATGACTAAATCAACATGGTAACATAATACTCCATCATCATTCAGGTAATAATCCCTAGAAGGAGAACCTACATCAACTGAAGAAATCGCGTGTTTTTGAGTACACAAAGAATTGGTTTACTTATTAGTCAAGCCCTACAGGGTTAGATTTATGTATCAATCTTGCAAGGATAAGAGCAATGAGGATGAGATGATGTTTGCATAATTATTAAGTACATTTGTAGTCTCCGTGGCACAGTGGTTAAGTTCTTGGCCTTGCGATCTTCTGGTCCGGAGATCGAGTCCCGAAGGCATCACTGGAAGTTGTCAGGAAGGGTATCCGGATTAAAAGATCACAGCGCTTCAGATTAAAGTCTGACTGTATCAGTACCGTCCATTTGCATTTGTTTCATGTGCGATGCCTCCAGTGCTTTCGCTTAATGCATTTTTGGAAGATGTGGAAATATCATAAAATGTGTTTACGTATAAAATATTTATGGACCGGTCCATATTTGGTCCATGTTTTTTCCAATGTCCATAAAAGCACATATTTCTGAATTAGGCCTAGTTGTTTTTGATGATATTTTATGGGTTTTATGAAAATGTAATTCTGCTGAAAATAATGAATTTAATCAGGGTTGCCACTTGACATGTATTTTTAGACTGCATGTTGCCTGTAAAGTCTGTGAATGGTTTATATTTTTCATTGAATTCTGCATGGTTTGCACTGCATTCAATTTTAGATCAGTGTGAAGGAATGTTGGGTCTCACACGAATCAGTCAATATTGTCCGACGAGATTCCTCTGGTTAAATTCTGTACTGGATGAAGTCTGTCACCGATTGCCTATCATCAAGAAGATATTTACTATTTCCAACCATCAAGAACTTCATACTATGATCAACTCTGATTCATTCCTCGTCCATCTTGATCAATTCCTAGTACACGTGGCTCCCATTTTTGCCTTTGTGAAGTGCACTCAAGATCCAACCACGAATACTTACGATTGTCTTCAAGCAATGCTTGAACTCATAGACAAACTTCTGATGCGATTAGGTCATGTTGTGTCCTTGTCTGCAAAATCGTATTACAACATACTCTATGAGGATGGCAAGCCTATTTTTCAAGTCGAAGAATTCAGGCATCCACATATCTACTAACCATCCAAGTGTCAAAGAAACCATGTAACAATTGTCTGATGTCGAGTTAAAGTCAATAAAATGTTGTGGGATTCTTTCAACCAGGATCAATTGCAGCGACTTCTTGATCGGTTCTCAGACTTCGTCGGTTCGCCAATGGTTCGATGCTGTCACACGCTGTTTATGAAATCTAACGAATTCACTGATGCAACTTTGAGCAGGTTCAAACGATTGGCGGCATTTGTATCGTGTAACAGTTTGGGAGCAGTGGACAAACTTTCCTCCTTGCGATGCAAGACCGAGTCCGCATTCCGTCTTGCTGAAGTCTACACTTCCAATGTGCTAGCTGAGTTCCAGTGTTTGACACAAATCGCTGAATCAGTTCTGCTTGTTTTGCCGCACAAAATGGTGGTGGAAGCGGGATTTTCTAGAATGAAATTAACTGAGACCCAGCATCAGACAAATTTGGAATGCAGAACTTGCGATTGCCTTCGTCTGATATCCGACTCTTTTGACTGACAGTCATTTGAGAAAGATGAACCGTCTCAAGAACTGCCGTGCCTTATGACAAGGGCATGTGCCAATTATAAAACTGCGGCAGAGGGGCGAAAGAAAGAAGCGAAGTCGGCAGAAGAACAAAGGGAACGTTTCCAAACAGTCGTGGGCGAAAAAGTTCAATAGTTACTTCGGAATTGCCATCGCTTGAAAAACAAGTGTCTGAGGGTCAGAAAGCCGTCGAGGAGATTCAGGCAAAGAAAACTGGAGACTGAAAAGCAAGTTGCTCAGGAAAGGGAGGACAATGTGTCGTTTGAAATAGTTAACTCAGTGTTAAATAGTTAGAATTAAATATTTTGTGCTACTGATCGGAGAAATTAGTGTGATTATACGAAACTGACGGCAATAAGGGCACTATAAGTGGGCAACGAAGGCTATTCTAATACCTTAAGAGATAGGAAAGTTTCAGCGTGTCGCTTGCGGTACATGTGTTCATCAGAAAGTGCTTCGATTGCTCAAATTCCCTTCAGATTGAAGAATCAGATCATTGCGAAACGTTTTTCATAATGTTGGGCCTTCGTCCTACGAAAAGAAAGTACAGGCGTAGCAAAATTAGTTCACTGATGATTTCACATCCTCTCCTCGCATTGACACTGTATAGTGATACATTGAATCGATGTAGACGGTGTGTGCGAAGTGTTGTCACACAACGTGATATCACAGCAGAAGCATCTCTCCTGGTGTCCTCTGCCTTGCCACAGCTTATTGTTTGTCATTCCAATAGAAGTGATACACGAATTATCCATTCGAGGAGGGAGCAAGATGCCATCATTTCGAAGGTTTGCATTACATCTGCCTTTCTAGGAAACCGAAGCGCGCGCGGATGAATCTAATTCTGCGAGTTAGACTTTGAATGGACTGACCTCTTGGAACTCATTTATTCAGATATATGATAGTAAATAAATTTAAAGGGCCTAGCTAGCTCACTTACATGTAAACTCTTCGCATTTTTTTTATTTTATAGGTGTCTAATTAATGATGTTCTAAACCGGCCTCATGATTCTTTTATGCTTTATCAGTACTACAACTAAGCTAGTTACCAAATGTGTAACATCAAATATTTTGATCGATATTTGTTCCGGCATATCGCAAAAAGATTGGAATAGTAATGACAGTACTTATTCTATCAAGAGTTAACGTAATTCACTACACAATAGGCACATGAATGCAACATGCTAGTATTTTATTTCACTTTTACGCATACTTGATATTGTTTTTATTTTTCTTATATTGTTTTTATTGAAAGATATGTCACATGGACTGGTACTTTTGATTCTATTATCCGAGACTTTTGATTTACATGTACATTGTACATATACATTGATTTTGATTATATTTCACGTTCATGAGTAATGTTTGTTTTCTTGTTAGACAATGTGCACAAAGTGATGTTAGATTTTAAGAAATTGATGAAAAAATATTGTTGCGACACTAAGAAACTTTTCTATCACTTTATTAATCTAGCAAAGCATCAATTGACTCCGAAAGGGAAGAAGGAAGTTTCTTGGACAGAAAATTGTCTTTTGTGTTTGAGATACTACTTACATTACTACTCATAAATTTGGTCCATGTTTTGCTCTTGAAGAAGTGGTCACCCTGCCTGGACCACTCATTTGCAAAATATAATAATTGGGAATAGGTCAAGTGTTCACCGATGGAAAATGTGTAAAGAGAGCATGCTTGTATATTCCGATTTGCATTACTTTGACCACCGTCAATATCATCACGGAATAAAGGAACTGAAAATTTTACATCGAAACCAATTACATTAAAAATTGTGGGTCCTATGTCAGATAATCTGTGACGGATATCACAAGATTTACGAGGGCTGTTCAAAAGTATCCGACTTTGTTCCAGGAAAGCTATAATATTTATTGTTCAAAACAAACAACCCTAATCCCCTCTAAGTAGTGACCATTGGACTTAATGCACTTCTCCCAGCGGTCATGCCAGTGTTGGAAACACTTCTGAAAATCCTCTTTGTGGAAAGACAACAGAGGGGCCGTCGCATTTGTCATTATGTCCTCTCTCGATTCAAACTGCGTCTCTTTCAGTGGCATTTTCAGCTTTGGAAATAACCAAAAGTCACAGGGAGCCACATCTAGTGAGTAGAGAGCTTGTCGAACAATAGGAATGTTGTGCTTGGCCAGAAGTGTTTGAACAAGCTATGACGCATGAGCTGGAGCATTTTCTTGATGCAGCTTTCAAGTTCCCGCTTCCCAAAGATCGGGCGTCTTGCGACAAACGGCATCACGAAGATCGCGGTAGTACTCCTTGTTGATGATTTGGTTTGGAGGAGCATACTCCAGGTACACCACGCCTCGACAATCGAAAAAGGTTAGCATCACCTTCACTGAGCAGTACTTGGCGCACCTTCTTTGCCTTCGGGGATTCGGAGTTCAACAATGTGAAGATTGTGCCTTCGTTTCTGGGTCATAACCGAGCACCCAAGATTCATCGCCTGCAATGAAAACGATGTTGCAATTTCTGGAATCTGAAAACAAGGAAAAGAGTATTCAATAATTACCTGTGATGATGGTGCTCATGAAATCTTGGTCGTTGGTTGCGACGTCAAGCATGTCACGAGACACTTCCAAACGAAGTCGTTTCTGCTCCATTGTCAGCAGCTTCGGCACAAATTTTGCAGCGACTCTCCTTAGGCCCAAGTCTTTGTGCAAAACTGAATGTACGGATCCGGTAAGGTCCATTCACACCGGACGCGGCGTGGCGCGTCCAACAAAAATGCATGTTCTCACCGAGCCGCGTGGCGATGGGCGGGAGATGGCAATGGAGAGGGGGAAACCATATACCATGTCATTATGGACACTTCTTATTGCTAAATAATTAACATATTCGTATTCCTTATGTTACATGCATTCGAACGAGCCCAAACAAGACACCATAATGTGACACTTTCCCGATAAGTTAAATGACGTACCGTAAGATGGGGCAACTCTGAACACTTTGATTTTTTTGAAATTTTCCAAAAAAGATATATTGCCCATGTTGCTGATTTGTACCCATGAACTGCAAAATGTATATTATACACCATCTGAAATAATTAGAAACGCTGTTTCTCATACTTGTAGGAAACTAGATAATTTTACTTTTAGGAAGTAAATCTCATGAAAAACGGGGTGACTTTGAACAGTTGATAATTCCAGTAGAAATTAATTTATTTTACCAAGAAATTGAAACCAATATAAGGAAACACCTTCATAATATCAAATTTCATGCAAAACACTTGTACTAGTGTATCAGAAAAATATAAAGTATGCAAAATGGTGTAGTTAGTCGCTATGGCCCGTCACTTAACCTAATTCGGCCCCCTTTAACATCCAAACCAATGTTCCAAATCGCATGAAACTCACGGTACAACATATTTAGGACATCACGAAATAGCACAAGCTGCTCTATGGGAAAATTCGTTGTCGGCATTGTCCAACAATGACAATGCGAAGCATAAGTTGACGTCAAACGTTACACGTCATACGCGCCCTTTGTATCAAACCCAATCAATCTAGAGAATATCAAAATCGATAAAGAAAGTCATGATCCTTATGTCTTGAGGATTAGCCTATAACACGCTTTAGCTGCAGTATTTAGCACAAATTTGCTACAGGTGACGATCGGTCGATGTTCACCCATTTGACACTTCGTATACACAGTGTTTGGAACTTGTCATCTAGCATAGGCCTAGGTCTAGCCTTCAGAAATAGTGACTAAAGAATACGATGTGACTAAATTCGATAGTGACTAGATTCAATTGCATAATGAGCTTAGGCTACATACATTAGGCCCACGTCATGTATGCCGCCATGAATCCCTACCTGCATATCCACTGACCGGATATGAATTCGCAGATTAAGACATTATTGCAAATGCCCGTGCCAGCAGGCGAATACCCGCTTCCCGCAAAAATCGAGATGCCCGCATTGAGGCCCCATCCGAGCTTATGACTTTACTTGATGCAAAAGCAGCATAAGTAATAGTCAGATTGACATTCACAGTGCAAGTAGGCCTATCTCATCACAGCTTTTGAATTGAAGCTGTTCAATGCTTTGTGACCAAGTGATGAACTAAATGATAATTTAGTGCGCATCATGACAAATTTAGTTGCTTCATGGAAGGACGTGAAACTTCTTCAGTTTTCACCACTGCTAAACCGCATTTATGGTGATATGCGCAGATGTTTTAGTTGCTGATGAGTAGTAGAATAAGTACATGTATTTTCGGAACACTAAATCAATAACAAGAGATGGAGGGATTGTATAATATCAAGTCTCTTGTCATTTTATTCACGAAATGTCATTGAACTGAAGTCTTAATGCTTAAACAAGCAATTTCGAAGAGCAATAAATTTTCTTTTATCGAAGTTTCCGAGGTTTCACTACACCGAGAAAGCCCAATGGGTTACTGGTGACCCATGCCCAAATTGGCACTTAAATATTTTCAAATTTCAAAATACCACTTTATTGAAGTCAGAATGTGTAAATAAGCAATTTTGGAAAGTATCAAGAATTTTCTAGCATTATTTCTTATATGGGCTTTCGGGGCTAAATTACCGTTCAATCAAGCAAAAAAGCCGTTCGTTCCGACCACCGTTCATCGGCTTCTCAGATAGTTCTTTCATCAGAAAAATGAAAAAAGTACCGTTCAATCGTTCGTTCAGACCGTTCGTTCAAATGCACTGTTCATACCTCTGCTAATGTGACACGTTGAGAAATCGGGACTGACCCTGAATGTCATCTTCAATGAATTCAATTCTTCTTGAATGGTCCTGCAAGTGATAGTGGAAGCAGTTCCTCCACCCCACGTGTGTGAAGTTAGCGGGCCCACCAAAGGGAACCACTTTTATCTTTGAACTTGAATTTTTCAATAGCGACAGGGAATTTGTGGAATCTGAGCCAAAATTCGTGATCAGGAGGCTGATCTTGATAAAGAAGAAGTTGCTACGAATAGGATCTCGGTGTACTAAATAATGGTTCCGCCAACTATACAAACGTCTCCACAGGCAAGTAACGGGAATTGACTTTGTATCGAGTGGTCAAACAAAGAGACGAACGACTCATCGTGCGATGCGATCTATACCGCGGAAGTGGAAAGCTTGAGTGGATAGACACCTGCCAGATGAATTATCCTTATCTGGCCAACGACCTCATCTAGCGTTGATCGACGCGATAGGGAAGAGAATGGTTATGGGCAAACCGTTCCCTGGGAAGAGAGCATTAGGGATGCCCATGAAAGGAAAACTGCGAATTATGAAGAACTTGCCGAATGGAAGGAAGGGTGGAAATGTGAGCTCATGCCTTCTGAAAGTAGGATGCCACGATTTCGTTGCTGCATCGGTGAGGAAATTTCTTGTTAAAACCGGTGTTTAAGTGTTTAGGTCACCATGAAGAAGTTGAGTGCAAAGCTGGAAGGAGGTAGGACCTGGGCGCAACGAGCTGCTGCGGACCGACCACCTTGACAGATACTGAGTTTAGTGAGCCAAAATCTAAGTGACGGCTGGCGCCGATGTCGCAGGTCCTTTTGGGTGCAGCATTTGCTGTTTCACATAATAACGGATTTCTAGCATCTATTGATTACTCAGTACTCAGTCACTCATAAGTCCCGCATGTCATATCTATGGGAGTTCAGTGTCCCTTAGATATATTATTAATCATAGACATAGAAATTAACAATACCATAGAAAGTCCTAGAATGGAAATTGCATGAAAATTATGGCACACGCCGGGGGAACTTAGTTGGGGCAAAATGCAACTTGTGCGATCTGGCTTCCATGTTTTTTGATTGGCATTTATATTTATCAAGCCAATTCGTGATCTGGTTTGTTGCCCCTTGTCCAGAGACCATGTACACAAAAGCAATAGTGAATTTACAAAATGATGCCCTGACAGGATGACAAAGAAGGAAATCCTTTTAAACGCTCTGTACGTTCATCATTTTGAAATATCGCTCCGATAATCTATCAATAGTATAATCAGGCTCTTATGCAACTTGCAATGTCGATTTACAGAACATGCATAACTCCAGCTTAAAATCAGAGGCCAAGAAATCTTAGAGTATTCATTTTACTATAAAGGGTTCCCTTGTTCACTATATTTGAACAATCTTCAAAATCTCTACATGCATTCGAATATCAACTTCCAAAATATCATCACACTATATCGCATGCGTCATTCGATGATTAATTGAAAAGTTCCAGCGAGATTTCACTTATTTGAGAAATGATTGTCTAGTAAAGAAGCTTTCAATGTGTTTATTCCAGAAAAGCGCTAGGTTTCTTAACCGCTTGAAGGAGAAATTATCCAATAATTAGACTTTTTATTTGTGAATTCTTGAGATGTTCTTAAAAACAGCACAATTATGACTCTGTGAACCAATTTTTAATTCGCAATTGGAAAATAGTTGTCAGTGACTGCTACAAATAGACGCACTATATTAATCCATGGAATAGTAGGCTATTTCACATGAAGCAATGCCACCATCTCACTTAAAATTCTTTTCATGAAAATCCTGTAATTTGCTGTCAACAACTTCCACAACCAACTTGGCAAGTAGCTTGACTATGATACAATATTTCAGATCGAATCTGATCTACAAACCATAGAGTACATAGATAAATGACAATGCTATACACTTGTAGCCCACACTAAAATAAGCAAATGACAGTAAGCATAGAAAGAAATAGAACAGTGTTCATGACAGATTAGTCGTCCTATATAACTGTTTAAATACGTTGTAGCAGAGTGGAGCTAAGATATGAATTACTCATGATCCCAAGTTTGTAACAGCAATGAACAAACTGAAATTTTACTTCTCCTTTTGGCCTCGTTAAAAGAAGCCAACCGTTTACTCTTTTTCTTGTGACGTCATCTCGGTATACTGGAGCATGGCGTGCACCAGCACATGAAATTACTTAAATGAATTACTTGTAATCTAGGACCACACCCACTGAACCAAATAAATCATAGAGACAAAAACTGTTCTTGTCACTACCTGTAACTCAAAGGAAAATGAACAGGGTTACTGCGCAAATGAGAATTAATTAGTCTAAAATAGCAATAGAACTTAATTGGCGAACTAATTCTCATTTGCGCAGTAACCCTGTTCGTTTTCCTTTGAGTTACAGGTAGTGACAGGAACAGTTTTTGTCTCTATGATTTATTTGGTTCAGTGGGTGTGGTCCTAGATCACAAGTAATTCATTTAAGTAATTTCATAAGCATTTGTGTTGGTGCACGCCATACTCCCGTATACCGAGATGACGTCACAAGAAAAAGAGTAAACGGTTGGCTTCTTTTAACGAGGAGCCAAAAGGAGAAGTAAAATTTCAGTTTGTTCATTGCTGTTGCAAACTTGGGATCATGAGTAATTCATATCTTAGCTCCACTCTGTTATAACGTATTTAAACAGTTATATAGGACGACTAATCTGTCATGAACACTGTTCTATTTTTTCTATGCTTACTGTCATTTGTTGAACGACGTGGGCCAAACATCAACGCGCCTCTAACATTCCTTCGTGCACAAAAGCAGTCAATTACAATTTGGTTCACCTCCACCATAAAAATTGTTCGTTACTTTGCAATTTGAGAAATACAAGTTTCCAAGCTTGAACTGTTTAGAGTTGCTGCTCCTCGCCACCTCTCAGTGCGAAGTTGATGCCATTCAGATTAAATAATGTTCTTGTTAATCTCTCTGGAGTGTCTCCACCAAGAATTTCTGACTTAACAATTTCTTCCTCGTCAAAAATTGAGATCGGTTTGTGCTTTGTACAGTTCTTTGATGGCAGTGGTGATGTTGACATTTTCATTGATGCATCCAGTGCGTCAGTGAAGCGTTTTGTTTTATAAGAGTTGAATAAATTGATTTCTGGATGCTCTTTTCTTACAATACTTTGAAGTCCTGCAGCAATAGAAAGCAGACTTTCCCGTGGATAAAAGGTTCCGTCTTGCTTTCGGACTTCGAGTATGAATTTGGATAGATAATCGTTTATTTCGTCATTATTGAAATGTTCTAGTTGTTGCAAATTACTGTCAATTTCACCCGCTTTGACTTTTTCCTCGCACCATGTGTTGAAAATGTTCTTAACCCATACATTCCTTCTTTTCACGGATGTTGCCTGAGCATTATCAATTTGTGACTCAACATTAACTGTAGCGAATCCTCTAGAGGAGTTCTCAGTCACATCATGTTTGTCGTTCCACTTTTCATAATAGGAATTAATTGATTGGTGGTCTTGCAAGTTTATCCCACTTTGCAACATTTTCTCCACATCCTCTTTTGCCAAACAATTTGGGTCAAAATCTCCAACAAAATCAACAGAAAAGTCAACAAGAGGATTGAATATCACGTCGTCTAGATTCATCGTCCCGGATTCGTTATGTGGAAATAGATAAATGAATCAATGAATTACGATGTTAATGGATTTGAAAACCAGATTTCTTAGTGTAGAATTAATGGTACCCCCCCCCCCTGTTTAAACAATAATATAAATTGCTTAGAGGGTAGAGTACTTGATAGAGTTTAAACTAATTAACCCTATGTATTTGACCTATTGGTTAGCGTATAACGTTTTAATAAATAACACAGTTTGGATTTTATATCATAGAAATTTAGCTTTCCGGGAGTTAACTAAATAACTCCCGGAAAGGAAGAAATCTATGAGTCTATTTAGACAAGCAATAAATAGGGATATAAATCAAATAACGTACAATTTCTCGGGAGATATCAAGTTAATTCCCTCAGGCCTGCGGCGTTCGGGAATTAACGTAGAAATCTCCCTCGAAATAAGTACGTTATTTGATACGTAATTTCAATTTTGAATTGCTGTCTTTCTAACAGAAGCTGTGACATCCAAATGCACTCTGACATCGTGGCTCTATACGCTGACTGATTTTATCCACCATATGGGAATCATGCTAATTTTTATCGGTATACTTATTGTTTTTCGCATCATCATCAACTGCGAATCATGTTCGACTAAATGTACGTCGAGTGAAGACAAGTTTCGTCAATTTCCCTTGGTAAACTCTGCACCTACAGAACTGAGGGGTGCAATTGGGATGTCGACTGCGTTTCAGAAAATCCAGATACAGACTCATTAACGGACATTCCAAAGCGAGTTTCTCGTTACCCAATGGAACTTTCAGATCCAAGCGTCCATGCACTCTCGTTCTTGGATTATAGCAAAGTAAGTATATAAGTGAAGTATGCAATCAAAGCATGATTTGTGGGGACATCTATGATATTACTTTTTCGCCAGCTCATAAAAGCAGTTTTATTTGATATCTCAATTGATAACATAAGAGCTTTGAATTATTAAATGGAAGGGACTGAATAGCTATGTCAAAACTATGAATCAGCGAAAAATCCCATAGTTATCCGTAGACGTTTGGAAGACAAAAACATAGATGAAGTTCCATTTCTATGGTTAGAATGTCAGAGTTGATTTGGCATAGAAATTAATTGATTGTTAAGGTAGCGACGTCCGTAAACCACTCATTTATCTACAGATTGATGTGGGCGTTATATGATTGTTTTCTTATATTAATGCATTTGCCAACTTTTGCCCACTGAACATATTGTAATCTTTGTCTGGAATCTACAAATACTTCATCTTCTTGTTCATAACCTGTTGTGCATGCATTCATTGATCAGTTTTAGATTTCAATTCACTAAAATATCGATATATCACTTAAATGATTGATTGTTAGTTAGTGACCGGTCTGATGCAAATAAAGAAAAATGATGAATGATGATCCTGCCTTAAGCTGCAGATGCTATGTATTAATTGCATTTGAATATATTGAGCAATTAACACAATAGTTCCTCGGCTTCCGGCAAATCGCTGAAAAATAAAACTATATTCACAACAGAAAAATGGAAAGCAACACAAAACATTCAGATGATGAATGATGCTCCTGCCTTAAGCTGCAGATACTTTGTATTAATTGCATTTGAATATATTGAGCAATGAACACCATAGTTCCTCGGCTTCCAGCAAATCGCTGAAAAATAAAACTATATTCACAACAAAAAAATGGAAAGCAACACGAAACATTCAGAAGCAAGTTAAAACATTTGGGACATCAGACACTGAATTAAGCAAACGTAGATTTGATTTTATCGGTTAGAATATTATAGGCTGCATCAATTCACAAAAGGTCTTCCAACGAAATTTATATTATAAAGCTGTATAAAATAAACCAACGCTTCGCCTTTGGTTTGATCACTTATGTTAATCAAAATTCGAGTGCTGTGCATTCGAATTCATATCTGGACGTTGCGAACAAATATCAGCTAATTCCAGCGCACATGTACGTCTGACATCGGCGTAATAAGTTTCCAATCCTACCTTCAACAGTGTATAATTTTCTCCTAAACATATTGTTACTGCTAGCTGGTGCTAACTACAATCACTTTACTTCTGTTGGTTGACTAGTTGCGATCTCACTCCCATCTGACCTGAAATTGACACTTATATTCTTCATTCAACGAGTGCCAGGATTAGAAATAAATTCTTCCATTTTTTCGTCAAATAATCGGTTTGATTGATTATTTTCTATTTGATAGAAGCCGAAAACCGTGATATTGCGGTAAAAATGTCTATTTAGGCGAGACCTTTCGACCGGCACAGCCAGTCATCGTCAGGCGAGTGAGACTCATGTCACAAATGCAGAACACAGATAAAAAACGGTACTTATGGGTTATCCCCAACGTTTTCAAATTTGTTCAAAAGCCGTAGAAATGAATCAATCGTCACAAAACTTTAGACACACGTAGGTGAGGATATCTCTAGTCACATACCAAATTTTGGCAAATCGGATATATATTTTTTGAATTAGAAGTTATGACTTGAAGTGCAGCGATGCCGGCAGCTTCATCTGACTTGTCAGTGACCTCAACGTCTGAGCAGAAGGCTCTTGAGGTCAACAAAGTCATTTCTCGACAACTCGTGAAGCGATGATGACCGCGCCACATCCCTCAAATGGCAGTAAATGAGACGAAGTAGAGAGAACAATGCGCACACGAGTAGCAATGATGCGACTAAGTCAGATCAAGCTGTTGACATCGCTACACTTTACGTTATCGTCTCTAATGCAAGAAGTACTTGTCCGATCTGCACAAAATTTTGTATGTAGGTAGAAAATATGCTTAAGTACGTGTATTCGAAGTTTGGTGACGATTCTTGCAGATTCTAGATAAATTTGGGAGATATAACCCACAGGGCTGCAACTCTTATCAAAAATAAAAACCAGAGAGTCAAATCGGAATGCCCCCCCCCCTAGATAACGTAGTCGTGGGCCCCCTCAAAGTAAGAAACTTACTATTATTCGATATCACACAACCCGGTAAGTTTTGAAAGCGTTACTACTTCTCTAAAAGTAAGTCTTAAAGCGTTACTAGGTCTCTTCTAGTAAAGATGCTTCTGAATCGTCACAGTTAGCAAGTAAATGTATTTAATTATTACTGATGCTTATTCAATAATCAGCTTATTGCTAAAATTCAAATTATTGCTAAATAAGGTTCGCAGAATATTTGGCAGTGATCATAATGTCATACAAAAATTTAACCGTTTAAAATAATTCGTATTTCGACGAATTTTCTCGTCTAAATAACCTCACTGCATAGTTTCGGCTGTTGGTACACACTTTCACGGGGGAATAACTGGGCCTCAGTTATCTGGTTATTTACACGCAATATTGCGTGCGAATAATATGTCATTTAGTGTCTGATCAGTCATCATCAAATCAGGTCGTGAGTTGGTAATACAAAATCAACTTTATATTAGCTGATTGAATTAGGCTGCAGAACCGCTTATTTTCTTAAAATGAAAGTACTAACTCACATAATGCACCACCTTTCGTCAACTGCCATTCCTTTTTCTTAAATGGGCCTACTAAAGCTGTCCTTAAAGGACGCTCATTATTCAACGTCGCAACTTGGCAGAAGCTATTCTTATGACATTCATGTGCTAAACTGGGTTGAACCGGATCATTTTTGCGAAATTTATTTAGTTGCTCATGTATAGTTCACGTGGTGAAAATTAACGCACTGTCTGCATTTATGATGGTTGCTTTTAGTTTCATTATATACCAAAAATATGACCAACTTACTGATCCAGTTAAATGTGTCATATTTTTTTATACTAGATCAACCACTAGATGAATGGGATGTACGTGAACAATGAACCTTGTCATAAATGAGTTCTAGTGGAATATGTAGTTGAACATAAATGAGTTGGCACTAAAAAAATTATACTGTTGCTAACTGAGATGTAGAACCGTGTTCATGAGACATCAACTGTATAATATGTAGTGACCTTTTACTAGATGTTGCGCAAATTTGACGATTTAAGTTTGATAAACCAACTATCATTAACAACAACTTACCAGACGCCATTTTACGCGGTCAGAATGATTCTTCCACAGCAAAATTTATAACACCACGCGTCATTCAGCCTGTCGTTCACACAGTCTCACTGAGTCATTGTCCGTCGCTGTCTGCTTTACTATTTAATAACAACAGTCAGACAACGATTCAGTATGACGTCACAAGTGTAAACGTCGAGTTATTTGTGCGGGAGCATCTCGTTCAATTCTCATGATGACGGTGGAATTTCCAACAGCTGGTTACTCTGGTTACTCTGGGCACAGTGACTTAAGACAGGGATATCTATGAATGAACAACAACACCGGGATGGCGTTCTCCAAAAGTGTAGGCCGAGAGCTGTAGGCTGACTTTCTGAGAGCATTTTGCAAACATTTGCACGCGTAGTTAAACCAATAACCCTATGTATATAAGTTTCTTATGATTCTTTCGAGTTCACAATTCGCAAAACACACGTAGCTGACAAGAGATTTATCTTTTAGACAATTTAATACGTTTACGTTGGCTACTTTCAGCAGAAGATTCAGCTGTTTGATCATTCAGTTTTTTGACATTACCAGCAAAAAATGTGTTTGCAAGTCTGTTGATAACATTGGAATGATTATTGAAACTGTAGAAAAGATCATAAACGAGATACATTTTACGTGAAAATCGTTTTTTGCAAGATTGACGAGAAGACTGAACAACGGAGTAAGTTAACAAACTGAAATAAAACAAATCTTTCGGGGGGATACGCAATTTACCACGGGACACTAACTCAGTAAACTCAGATGCAGAGAAATCACGGCTAACATTCTGAGGAAAATTTTCTTTGTATGCAATGTATCCCCAAATATAAAACAAAGTGTTTCGCTCTTCTTCACTAATTTCATTCACTTTTGTCATGGATTCGTCTATTTGGTCCACTTCATCTTCAGTCAAACTTGAAGCACAACAATCGGCTTGATGAAGAGGAAATTCACCAAGAGCACTATGAGAGATTTCCAATTTGTTAAGTAACTGCAAACGACGTACTTTAGCTGCCATTAACACTTGTTCAACGGATATGTGATACAGGCCGCCGAACATTCCTCGGTATATTCCAAACTCACCTTCGATACTGTCAGATTGAAAACGACCGAGAAGGATAAATTTCACGGCTCCATCTTTGAGAAACGAACGAGCCATGTCAGTAAGACCATTGAGTGTTTGAGTAGTACTCAAGATCGTCTCCGTTGTGAATGTTCGGACACGTTTTCCACGACAAGGAGCTTGCTGTTGGAATGAATCACAGAGAGATGATAAATAAGAAAGATTAATGTCATCGGAACTGCAGATTGACCTCCTGTCATGATCATTCAAGTGAATATGAGCAGATGTGCTTTTGTTATTCAGTATTTTCCACATTCTGAGAATCGCATCAACAAAACAAGCCGTGTCCGATTTACCGCTTTCTGTTAGGGCTGCGACAGTTTTCTCATTGAAGATTTTGAGCACCAAGGACACTTTCTGTTTATCAAATGAAGATGGATGGAGAGCCTGATACGTAAGCGTGGTTCTTTTCACATCGTTGTCCTTTTCCGAGTTATAAATGTCGATTAGGTCTCTCCATGATGCTGTCACCTTTCCTTGTCCATCCCCCAATTGTTTCTGGTGCATTTTAGTGGATGCACCGAATCAAAGAGAAGGTATAGGTATCGGTTACTGTCCACAGGATGCGGAATTTTGTAACTGTTCGAAATGTTCGTAAAGCCACACCTCAACCGTAGATTGTCATGCAATTTCCTGTTAGAGGAATGATTATCAGACATAATTCCCTCAATTCTTCCACCAGCACTTTCGATGAGTCGAATAAGAGGAACGATTTGTTGCTCAATAAGATCTGCAGAAATTGCAAAAATTGGGATGAAGCGAATGACAAATTGTTTACCACCGAAAAGGGGTTTAACCATAAAAGTTAGAATTGTCTTGGCAGGAAGTGAAGGTCGATCGGTTGAGTATCCAATAACATGTCCTCCGCGATAGCGAAACGAAGGTTTGACGTAAATTTCGTCAGATAGTATAAGGCATTTACGGTTCAACCCCGTAAACTTATCAAAAATTATGGATGATAATCGTTGGACCTCCTCTTTGGAGCATATAGTACTCAGTGTACCAATATTTCGATGAAGTGTGTCTGGATGAGGCAGACACAGATATTTTCTCAATTCCCTGTAGCAAGAACGGCTGTGAAGGAAAAGGTTCAGGGAAACAATCATAGTATTTGCACTGTAACGGCGACCATTCGGATGTGTTGATTTTAGGGATACTTGCTCTATCAAGAAGTCATGATCAGTCGAATTTAGCAGTTGAAGTCGGCGGTGAGTCTCGTTCAATTCGCATTCGGCAGAGAATGAAGAACATGCAACTCGCGCGATGATATTTTCAAGTTGAGACCATCTTTGCAATTTCCATTGAAACCCTAACAGATGACTAAGACTTGACTTTCGCATTATACCGCCATGCTGTGACACTAAAATCAGGATTTATTCGAGTAGAAGTTTCCAGCTGACGATATTCTTTGTCAAATGTCATCAAATATAACGAACAGTCGCGAATGATGGTAATTCCAGTCAAATCTCGATGTGACACTTCACTGCAGAATAAACCAAAATCACTAGGAAGTTTATCCTGCTGTTCAAATGTTTTTAGTTCATCCGGAATCAACGATCGATATTCCATCGAAGAGCGATATGTGGATCGAGAATTAGTGGGACACGTCTGGCGATTGAATGAGCTTGGACAATTTGGAAAAATAGATGGCGGATCCACTGGTACCGACTTTCCGAAACAAGATTTGAAGGCCAGTTAAGTGAACAGACACCCATATTTCGAGTTACATTCTGTTCGTCGATAATGTTCGGTAATGCAGATAACCAGCGACCAAGTTCTTCTCTGTCTCTCAAAGGGAAGCCGTAGACAGTAATTTTTTCACTAGAGCTGTCGTAATTTCCTCTACACTTAGCGACACAACACTTTCGAGGCATTTCGATGCTAATGGAGTCACGATTCACGAATACACATTCGAATACATTATAATGACCGAACTATGACGTAGTTACTCTACGCTTTTAACGCTTGTCATTGGTGGAGACCACGCGCGCGTCATAACTGTTCTCCCCAAGTCAAGCACAATGATCGCCTGGTGGGAAACAGTCAGCCTACAGCTTCTGCGCATAAATCGAGAGTGCTGCGTCCCGGCAGATAGTAGGATTTTACAGACGTCCCTGCTCAAGACATCGCTACAATAAGGGCATGCTGTGTTGCTTTAGGACACACACAAGGGTCACGTGCTTCAACCACGCAGAGTTGACCTTCACTGTGATGTGAAACGTAGCATATCCATCATAGGCAAAAAATGTTACTAAAAAAGGAAGCAAGGATTCCTTTCTTCTCATTCCAGGAAATATTTGTATTAGATGCATCTTAAATATGTATATAAACAATATCCAAGGGCAAAATGAAGCAATTTCTCCACTGTTTCATCTGTAAAACCACACCATTCAGAAATGACACGTCGATCAGCAAAATTGGCATGAAATATGAGAAGCTTGATGGATTTCATGTAGGAATCAATTAGAAAATTGAGTTGTCAAAAATTTTAGCCACAGTAACTTTTTGAAATTGGTAAATATGAATTTCTGAAAATCATCTTGGCGAAAAAAGATGGCGGACATGTCGCCAAAAAAAAAATACATCAGAGCAATGAGTTGATTGCACACTTAACATATTTAAACACTTTGGATTATAGACACAATATTTCCAGGTTGAAAGATGACGCATTTCATGATTGGAGCTCAATTGATTATCTATATTTAGACAAATGCAACATTTAGTCGATTCACGCGCCTTTCGATCACTAACTCGCTTAAAGATTCTAATACTTCGGAGAAACGAATTAAAAATTGGCAATGGATTTTCTTCACATTCATTCAGCTATATGCCACGTCTAGAAGATTTGACTTAAGAAAGAAATCCTCTCGGTGACATTCCTGCATTATTTTTCTCTGATTTAAAGAGTTTGAAGCACCTTCGTCTCAGCTTTGCCAAAATTAGTCGATTAGTCAGCTTGTCCTTAAGCGGAATGACAAATTTGAAAACTATCGATCTGGAATCAAATATGTTGCAGACTATTTCAAAAGACGCTTTTAATAATACACTAGAACAATTGTGGATAATGAATTTGTTATCTAATCCATTGAGATGCAGCTGTAGCTTGTACTGGTTGATGGATTATAAGCTTGATGTCCGCGGAACTACCTGTGATTCACAAAACATATACAAATTTCTGTGTAGCTGTAGTACAGAGTGTAAAGAGAATCCCCTCCATCGAATGGGAATCCCATGATCTGATAAGTTCAATTTCTCAGCTTCACATGAACAATACCGTAAGATGGGGCAACTTTGAACTTTTTTTGATTTTTTGAAATTTTCCAAAAAGATATATATTGCCCATGTTGCTGATTTGTATCCATGAACTGCAAAATGTATATTATACACCATCTGAAATAATTAGAAACGCTGTTTCTCATACTTGTAGGAAACTAGATAATTTTACTTTTAGGAAGTAACAATACAATAAGGAAAAAACAATACAAAGTAATTGTTGCACTCATCTCCAATTCCTGAGGGATTGGAAATTGAAGGGGCAGCATCTTCGGATTTTGAAGCATTGGGACTGGCTTCTGGACCCCGGTTGCTCCAAGGGTTTCCGGTACGACCGGGCGACCCGGAATGATTTTTCTTCCTTGCGTTGTCTTCTTGTCAATTCCGCGGTGATCGCGAAGCAACTCGATAAGAGAAGCATCCAGACAACGCCCAATCTCTGTTGAGGATTCAGAGCGAGTCGCATGAGCGGCAACAGCATCAGGAAGATGCTTCAATGGCTCTTGTGGATCCAGAGGATACAATCCAGTAGCCTTGAACCCAGACTGAAGGTTGACAGCGATGCTTTTCTTCACTTCTTGATATAGCTGATGCAGTAAGACAGGAAAGCTCACCTTTGGGAGAGCACCCTTTGCCCGTGACTCATTGCTGAACTTGTCCAGGATGCGCGCCCAAATTCTCTTGAATGGTCGGAAAACGGAAACATCCAATGGTTGCATTAAATGGGTTGTGTTCGGGGGAAGAGCCACAAAAAGAACGTCATTTTCCTTAGCTAGCTGGATAGCATTCACAGAAACGTGCGACGCAAGATTGTCACCGATTAGGATTTTTCTTCCAGGTCTAGAACTAACAGCTTCGAGGAAGATGTCACGAAACCATTTCTCCGAGATTTCCATATCAAACCATCCAGATTTAGACACGCTATAGCGAGTTCCAGCTGGGCCGCCAAGAGTCCATCGTCATACAAATTTGTGCTGCGTACACCACACACGGAGGCAATAACTCACCATCTGCTGAACCACAAATCATGACAGAGATATTCATCTTGCTATGCTCCTTGACCACTTCAACTCGCCTTTTTCCTCGAGGAACAACAACGTTGCGAGCACCTGGGTCATCAGAAAGCGCAATCTCGTCAAAGTTAAACATGTTAGATGGAGGAATATCTTCAGCACCAGCAGATCGCATTTCATGGAAAAAAGATTCAACATCTTGAACACTCACCGAGGCTCGAGCCCTCTTCATATTTCCAGGTTACCGGTAAACCATCATGTTTCTCCTCATAAAAGACGTGACGAAGGGCAGATTCTTAGTAAATCGGGGCTCCACTCGTCTGTGTTGATTCAAATAGCTTTTGATGAGAAGCGCCACAGTTTTCTGGCAAAAGCCATAGCCCAGTCTGTGACTTGCTTAATCGCATCACTAATGACAGCTTCTTCTGCTTATGATGAAACTGGTGGTCTTCCTGGCTTCCTTGCTCCAAGAGGTTGCTTTAACTTGTAGTGCAGAGTGCTAGGGTTAATGCTAAATTGCTCAGCCGCACATCTAAGAAGGCATTCCAGAATTCGCTGCTTCAACTGCTCGTAAACGATCGTCTTCATTGTAGCTTGCATATTTTCGTTTGTTGTTACCAGGAATGTAATTCCTCGGCATGATGCGGTTAACGAGCATAAAATGAATGTGCGCTGAAGCAATGCAGAGATGTGGCACTAATCAATAACAATCAAACCTAGCACACAGACGTCAGAGTCACACACACTTGTGTTCATATCTATGACTGTGTTCGATGCGATGCCTTCCCTGCGCGCGCGCGTTTCTCAGGTCATTCACTGTTCAGTGCTTTAGCCGCGGGCGAAGTAGAACTGAAGTCTCCATCATTTACCGGTACGAAACAACACTCAATACTTACCTGTTCAAAGTTACCCCATCTTACGGTACTCAGTTTTCAGAATTTATATGAAATCAGATGCAACATTTCAAGCTTAATGACTCGAAAATGATATCTAAACGACACATTCTCGAGGAAATACAGAGGCATTTTGCATTAGATTTACTAGCGTGAGAAAAGTGTGATGTAATCAGGTTCTTAGATCTGCAAGTTTCATCAGACGAGAACAGTTCGTTATGAATTGAAGTGTTGCTAGGGACAGTCTATTTTAGAGCAATATCCGAGTAATTCTATGATGAGTTTTGGTCGACCAACAGTCTAGAAAATAGGCTCAATCTGAGAAGAGCACTGAGTTCAGTATGATATGGCGACAAAAAAGCATTCCGTCCTGTTAATTTTTGTTAAGCATATCCGAATATGCAGAAATTATTCTCTTGAGTATCAAAATCTGTAAGTTGTGGTTGTATGATTTGAGGGAATATCAGATCAGATATTTCACTGCCAATACTATTCACAAAAACCAAGTGAGATCAATCCTTTTGCCAATTGTCAACACAATTGTAAGCTATATCGACTGTTGTCACGCACTGCGATGAGCATGAGCGATAGAAGCGAGTTTTTCAAGGGCAAGAAAATGACTGCTGTTTGCAAAATAGATAACACCATCATCTTCTTCACGAAATTTCCTTTCAAATGAAGTGTGTTTCAACTAAATTCGTTAAGAATTCTGCGATCTGCGTCAAATAAACGATGTGAAGCATTTTGATGACTTCATCGCAATGCTTGGAGGAGTGGCGAACAATTAAAGACAGATGAAAGAGACCGACATTGCTAAAGTTATTTTTTCCAACCGCAAATGAAGTAATGCATACTTTTCAGTGATTGACTTTGCAAATTAATCGCTAGGATATGACCATTGCTATAAACTACATCATTTTGCGAAAACTATTCATTTGATATTTCGTATTTGTAAAGAATAGGGTTTTTCATGACGCACACATCATTTACACATTTTCATTCATAGGGTGACAAGAATGCACAAGACGAGTGACAGATCATGAAATAGAATTAACGCACGGATTGACTTAGCTCACAAAACGACCTTTATTAACTTACATCGTCTATTCTATAGTAACCGGGAGTGTCACTCTATCGAAGATTATCAGATAGGTTGAGAACAATAACAACTTTCAAGGTTTTGGTTGATCGAAATTTATTCGCCATAGCGCTTTCAAGCGTTTGCGCTCATCATCAGTGGTATACACAGTCTAAAAGAATACAATATCGACACGTTTATATATAAGATAAAATAGAGCGAAGTTTAAAATAAAAAGAGCTCTTCCGATCGCAAGTTGTTGTTCATCAATATCTTCTTCTCGTCGATGTACTGCTTGATGAATAGAGATTCAGCGACACGTGTGTTCGAGGTACGCTTGAGAATTTTAAAGCAATCACAAGACGGTGGATGAATATGCATAGATATCTCTGATGCTGGTCTGCCTTTGATATGTTCGGTTATTCTGGTTTGTCGAAGGCCTTCCTAATCGTGGATCGCTCTCCGCTGACATTCGGCCATCTTTAAAACGGTTGTACCATTCCCTTATCGTTGTGGGCCCCATAGAATCTGCTCCGAAGGCCTGTTTGTTGAAGTTTTCTAATGGTTTCGAGTTGAGAATCGTCAAACTTTTGGCAAAACTTTATGCACTAACGTTGTTCTATTCTCTCGGTCATTGTACCGAACTGAATATGCGACGACTGCTAACGTCTTGCAATATAACGAGAATGAGCGTGAGTCACGCATATGATCGGAGCGATTGGAAGTCAATCAGAGACGATCACAAAGATGCAATGCATGTTTACACAAGAGTTCAAGTGTCATTAGTTTTCTAGGCAGAAAAGAAAGTCGGATGCTTTTTGAACAGCCCTCGTATGCTTGATTTTGAGTGCACTCTTCACGGTTGATGATTCTCTAAAGGGAAGGCGAATTTCATTGCGAATCACGGCGAAGTGAAATTCGCAGAAGTTCGCAATGTAGGCTCACTGAGAGTTTGTCATGTTATGACCTTAGAAACCGTTTTACTGCGATTTCCCATAGGATTGCCACGACTGCTATTAGATTCCCACCACGACGCTAGAGATTTCCTGCGAATAGGCTTGAGACAGCATGACGATTTAAGGAAAGAAGTGTACGTGTTGAATTGATGTCGTGATTTCTATCTAAAGTGCAAGGCGCAGAAGTGCTTAGGACCCTAAATTACGTTGTGAGATGTCGCAAATAAGTCATGTTGTTTCCTTCACTTTTTGCTTTCTGCTGCTAACAGGGAAAGTTTTACTTCAGAATGTTGTTGATAACAAATGAAATGAACGTCTGTGAAAGAACGTCAAGTTCAGAATAAGAAGAGTGATTTCCATAACAATGTTAGATTAGCTTTAGTCATGATCATTGCTAGTATATCTAGCTTACGAATGAATGAATCATCCTGTTGATTTGTGCTCTTTTTATTTAGTCGATAAGCCCGATCTGTGTTAGTAACAATTAATTAATTACTTAACAATGGATACATAATTTGCTTCACTCGTCACATCGTGTTCTTCATTAAATGAAATGAAATGTTAGCATATGCTAAGCACGACTTCATTCTCATCGCAACGCAATCACTTAGGATTTTTCTTGCAGTTTACTTAACAATTTACTCAACATGCAATTTTCAAGGAAACTCTTTGCAGGCATTCTATGAAAAATTACGAATGTGAGAAATCTTTGGTTCAAGGCAAACCATCGCATCTGACATCGACCTAAATCGGAGACAAGTGGATTTTGAGATCTGATCCGTAGTTAATCATAAAGTGAATTTATCTGGCTTATGCTTACTTACAAAATGTATTCCGAAGTGTAGTTGGCTAATCATCTTGAAGATCAAGGCTGTAGATCTCATTGTCTCCAATTTAGTGCAATTCCATACAGCGTTTTGACGATCAAATTTTACAAATTAAGAGATGCATAACTCAGTTACTCTATCATCTAAATCAGATTCGGTCATTAAATGCCTTCAATCAATCTCAGAACATGGAGATTGATGCTCTGATTTTCAAGGCGATTCAAGTGATAACGAAGAAATTCTTAAGATGGTGTGTAGTATGGATTTATAAGTTACTTTAATGACATAATTTAGGTATCAACATGCAGCTGAGTTGTTAGAAATTGCTGTGTTTGTCTCGACGATGGGGAAGACGCATTATTCTATTAATTCGCCTGGGTGGATTATTTCTCTTACCAGTTAGGAGATAGGTATAAACTTCAAAACTTTGAAAAAGAGAAAAGCATGGTGGTAATTCAAGAATGCAAAGTTGTATTGAAAGTTGATGCGAACGAGCGATCTAGAAGGAGGATAAGGAATCATCCGACTGTGCAACTGAGAACTCCAACAACAGCAGAAAAAGAGAACGGAAATGAATGTAGATTAAATGTCATCTGAAAATGCATGTCTGTGTGATATTTTCTTAAATATGAAATATTAGGGAGTGACTAATCGCATCGAATTTCATTGTTACATGTACGTATTCGATCCTCAACTTCATAACACTTCACGTTTAGAAACATGAAATGTGAAGGCTAAATGCCTCTATCCTTCTTCTAAATTCGGCTGCCATTGGATAATAAAAGTTGAGGATGATGCTTTTCGCTTTGCACTGAATCAACATGGGCATCGACTTTAGAATTATTTTTATGAACAAAACTAAGCTGGCGCCAAGATTTCAAATAGCGCTGCTAGGGCAAAGCTTGCTTTTAATTTTAGTGCTCTTAGGAATTTTATTGTCCTAAAATTTGATTTTATAGAATTGCTTGCGGTTACACTTCAGATGCAGTTATTTCAGAATTAAATGGAACATGGTAATAATGCATGCATCCTTCGCCATTACAAGTAGTGAATGCCAAGCTATCTGTTTGTGTAGGGCCTGTCCGATATGTGATGTGTTATTGGCACTTCCTCATGTGTCTTTGTGGCTTCTGAATGTGCCGTGCCATTGACTTCTTTATTATTGATAATTGCTTTAGATTGATCTTTAAGTGCCTGAAATGTCAATCACAATTTGTGTTGCCTGTCATCCTGTGTGGATAAAGCATTAGATAGATATAGTAAGCCATCATGTTGAGTGTTGAGCCGTTATTAATAGTACATTGTACGAGTATATATAGTATAATTCATCTCTGTCTGTGTGAAATAGGCCTAAATGAATACCTATCAAAAAGATATTGAATATTTCTATTGCAAATCGGAATTGTCCGCATTCGAAGTTGGTGCATTTCAAGCTGCAATATTCTGAGTAACTTTGAAGTTGTAGAACTATATCTTCATGTCTTCATGTAACTTCAATTCTATCACAAATACTTTTCAGGAAAGTATACACATGGTTTGTTCTGGTATACAAAATCAGCTACGCATTTGGTATCGTCGGTTATATTTCTATAATGGGAACATTATTTGGATTCAATGCCTTATTCACCATCAAACCCTCCACCACTATGGACTTCGGAATTATTACTATCTTTTACGGTCTATATTTTGGAGTTGTTGCTCGTGATTTCGCAGAAGTGTGCTCAGAAACAATGGCTGCTCGTATTGGAGTGAGTTCTCGACAGCTCGTTTTTTTTTATTGTCGTGTGAATACTGATTTTTCGTAACTGGCAAGCTCTACATTCCACATCTTCATTTCATCTTACAGATTAATCCCTGATGCTATTACATTGTTCATGAGTAACCGTTATACAACGATTTTCTACTTGTGGAAAATGATTTTTTAAGTTTTAAGATAGCGGGCAGTGTTATTTCACTGTCGATTGGTTACTTTGAAAATTACTCAATTTATGACTGCATTCATATCTATCTAATCGAGCATATGCTTAGACTTTTCATTACTGACTGATTTGAATTCGCATGCAAGACTCATTAATCTCATTTGCGCATACGACTATTGTGTTCAATGTTTTGTAAATTGAATACTTGTTAGCTTCATTCGATCGATGATGAGATTGTTTTAAATGAGCTTTCGTGATCGTTAATTTGATTGCTTATGGTCGATTTTGAGATAACTGAAAAATATGCAATTTCTCATTTTTTTAGAGTTTCATTCGTAGAGCAGATCTTTATTCAATGTTGAATAGAGGGGTTATGAAAAGTTAATTGCAATTGTTTTGGGCTAGACAATGAATTGATTTAAATTGCTGGAGGAAACAATTAACTGCAATTATTTGTTGCTAGCATATAGCAATCAATTAGTTGCAGCACATACGCTGCAAGCAGAGTGTACTATACGTTGCAGCATCGTTCAATCGAATATTACAGCATCCTTCAACCTATACATTGCATGTGTTCTATTGAAATGTACTGTTGACATTCCATAAGATAGTGAATGTGGTTGTTGGGTTATGCATTATAACAGAAAAAATGAAATGTTGAATGTTATTGTGGAGGATAAGTTTAATGCAGACTGTCCGCATATGTCGGTGTAAGCTTCTCGAAGTGTCCAAAATTCTTGCAATGATAATTCAAGCAAGATAAGTAAAAATTCTTCCGTCACCGTGCGGAACATCGGTGCGGTTACATGACACTTGCGTGATCATAGTAGTAATACGTAGGAACTTAGTAGTGATCAAGCCGAAGAATTCAATCACTTGTCATACGATTGGTTACTGATCAAAATAAGACTTGTTAACTGATCATGTCGAAAGATTGAAATCACTGATTACTTGTCACTTGTCACTTACCACTAGTCATAGCTCATGATCACTGATCAGTAACCGAAGAATTGCCTCCAGCTATATCAGTACGGAAAGTCAATTGTTGAGTCCATTCAATCATTCAAGGCAAATTCAATCCATTCATGATGACGCAGAAATTTGTGTGATCCATTCATTATGACATCGAAATTTGTGTAATCCATTCATTATGACATAGAAATTTGTGTGATCCATTCATGATGATATAGAAATCCGTGTAATCCATTCATTATGATAGAAATTTGTGTGATCCATTCATTATGACATAGAAATCCGTGTAATCCATTCACGATGACATAGAAATTTGTGTGATCCATTCATTATGACATTGAAATCCGTGTAATCCATTCATGATGACATAGAAATTTGTGTGATCCATTCATTATGACATCGAAATCCGTGTAATCCATTCATGATGACGCAGAAATTTGTGTGATCCATTCATGATGACATAGAAATCCGTGTAATCCATTCACGATGACATAGAAATTTGTGTGATCCATTCATGATGACATTGAAATTTGTGTGATCCATTCATTATGACATCGAAATCCGTGTAATCCATTCATGATGACGCAGAAATTTGTGTGATCCATTCATGATGACATAGAAATCCGTGTAATCCATTCACGATGACATAGAAATTTGTGTGATCCATTCATGATGACATTGAAATCCGTGTAATCCATTCATGATGACATAGAAATTTGTGTGATCCATTCATTATGACATCGAAATTTGTGTAATCCATTCATTATGATAGAAATTTGTATCATCTAAATCGGTCGCAAATGGTATTGTTTCATTTCTAATCACTTAATATTTCGAACAATCTGCGATGATATCTTTAGTAAAATATCTTTGATTTCATCAGTTTCTTTATTACCACAATGTCTTAGTTCAACCTCTGGATCAATGTTGCTACCTCTAAATTTCAAGAATTGAGAAACAGTATTATTGTTAAATTCAATTTAGGTTGATTTACCTCACATTCGAATCTGCATATTGCCAAGAAGCTCAACCATTTACTACTTATGTTTGGCACTTTATATCCGATGTTCCCTGAAAAATTGTCTTTGTTTTAGGACAATAGTTAACTTTGCTTCATTTTATCAACTTGGACTTGATCTTCCTACAGCTTGCTTATACACCAACAAAACCAGCATGCATTTATGCTGTTTACTCTTTATGTTGCCAATATAGTAATATACTTTACCATGTTGGCTGAAATTTGAGATGCAATCATATTTTCAACTTGAATTTCAGTATTACACAAAGACTGGTGTTCCAACTAGATGGCTTGATCCTTCGGTTTGTGGCATATGCGGAAATGCATTGTTGAGCGAGGAACGAGAAGGCGGAAATCAAGAGCGAACCTTCAAACTGAATTGTTCTCATGTGTATCCTTTTAAATTTGTTGTGAACATGCGGCGAATGATAGCTGGTTCGACTGTTATGAGAAATTTTATCTCGTAGAAATTATTTCAGAAGATAGTTTATTTTGTTATATCACACATTGTAAGTTAAATAATTTATTGCACTCGAGTGCAATAAAGCAATGAATCTGAATTAGTATTTGACATAGATATTTGATGTTTGCTTCTGTAATTGACATAAAACAGCATATTTTGATAGTTGTATTATGTAATTATCTGATTCATTATCAGATAGTGTCGAGTTTCATAATATTCGCTGTTTGAACGCTGTATGAGAAAATTTTGTCTTGTTCTAATCATTTTCTCCATTTCTAATCGCAATTCTATTCATCTTCCTACAACCAGGAAAGTAATGAGAACTTAACTTGTAAAATCACCACATTGGAGTAATGATCAGCTTACAGTGCGCGACAGCAAGTTGGAAACTTGGCATAAATCTACGGACACGTACATTTGTCGACACCTTCTAAATTTTTTTGCTGTTAGGAAATATCGACAAATTTATAATCATCTGAAAGAGAATTTTCGGATCTATCATTTGAATGTTTTTGAAATTGGTGGTTCCTAGAGACCCATAAACCCGAAAGCCCCAAATTTTCTTTGACTTGTTTTGACAAGCACATAAATCAATTTGAAACATTCTCCTTGTGATATTCAAAACCGTCACAAGATTGGCTTTCAGAAAATATATAGTTTGAAAGTGTTTTCTCGAAGTTTATAGGCAATATTTTGAAAGTAGTATAGATAGAAAATGTGGCGATTTTTTCATTTTCAGAATGTGTTGCGATAATAACAGAAATAAAGCTGTTAACTAACTGGTGGCATTTATTTACCTCAAAACTAGTGTTTTCTGCTTTTGTTGGGTAAATTTAAGACCCTTCGAAGAAATATTCTGAAAATGAAAAAATCGCCACATTTTCTATCTATACTACTTTCAAAGTATTGCCTATAAACTTCGAGAAAACACTTTCAAACTATATATTTTCTGAAAGCCAATCTTGTGACGGTTTTGAATATCACAAGGAGAATGTTTCAAATTGATTTATGTGCTTGTCAAAACAAGTCAAAGAAAATTTGGGGCTTTCGGGTTTATGGGTCTCTAGGAACCACCAATTTCAAAAACAATTAATTCAACAACATTCAAATGATAGATCCGAAAATTCTCTTTCTGATGATTATAAATTTGTCGATATTTCCTAATAGCAAAAAAATTTAGAAGGTGTCGACAAATGTACGTGTCCGTAGATTTATGCTAAGTTTCCAACTTGCTGTCGCGCACTGTACATGAATTACTTCCAAAATCTGCAGCGTAATTCCTTAAGATTCGCTTATTTGTTGTCTTTTACGGTCGCATTGTAAATTTATTTATGATACAGATCCTACTATCAATACTTGACATTTTTTTAAAGTAGTAAGTGTAATATTTAAATTTGTTAAAAGTATTATAGTATATTTCGTTCATCAGGTTTCATTTTATTTTGTACATGGTATCCATGATCGACTAATCTTCATATCCTTGACATTTCTGATGACAGATTCCATGAATTTTGTGTTCGTGGTTGGTGCATCGTCGGCAAGAAACAAACATGTCCGTACTGCAAAGAGAAAGTGGATCTCAAACGGATGTTCAAAAATCCGTATCCTTTTCACTGATTTTTTTTACAGATTTATGCAGTTTTGGTTCAAATTAATCATAAACTCGTCATAATTCAATATATCAAAGTCAGGCGGTATCAGAACTCGCACAAATGGGTGAATACATGGTCATTATCAATTCGTTTCAATCTGGCCTCGCCAATTAGGGGCCAACAATTCGCTTTGTCTTTTCAGCGAGGAGAAATTTCCTCAGATCCGCTGTGGCTTTACTGTTTTCTATTTTGGATCCTTTGAAATCTGAATTTACGGTTGGATCCCCGATGCCCCATTCTCCTCTCTGTGTTTCTCGAATTGAATGGTCTTCAGGTCGTGTTATCTTCATTAATTATCTTCTATTTCACTATGTAAATTAATGATTTTCAACTATTCATAGAATCAACATTCACATTCAAATATAGAATCAGGAAATCAAGACGTCACTCTTTTGTATTCTGAATCATCGTGCTTTCTCGAATGATACTCCATCGGATAAGACGCTCATTTTAGCCATGCAAGTCAAATAACCCATCCTCCACTACAACCAGGGCGGCACCAGGTCGGGGTGTGGGGAGGTTTTAGCAGGTGTCGCCCTGTTAAAACATGTTAAAACCTAAATTTGATATAATTATAGTATATTATTACCATATAACTTGTAAAGTAATGTTTCAAAAATGTATTTTTGTTATAAAGAGATCATCCATTGGAAAGTCCATTAATTCATGCCAAATCTGTATTCAAATTACAACAACAAAAATGTACGAAACTCTCAAAAATTGACTACAACCTATGTAGCAAACGTATCACATGGAAGGAATAACAAATCATGCGTAAAAATCGATTAGTGGTTTGAGAAGCTAAAAGAATTTGGTAGTATAAAAAACATATGCAAAGATCTAAAGTTCGGATTATTCTATGACTGCTCGTCATCTGAACTATCAAGTTCTTTGATAGATGTGATACGAAGAAGTTTTTGAAGAGTCTCAGGTTTAAGTTTTTTCTGAGCTTCGTTTGTTGCAATGCCGCGGCACTAAACTTTCTTTCGACCGCCGAACTTGATGTTGGGATGGTTGATAATCGTACCATAAAATCCGGAAACGATATGACTGCTTCCTTCCGGGTCAGGTTGTCGCGAACATATCTCCAGTATGTTCTGGGATCCAGTTCGCTAAGTGCCGGCTGGAAGGCAGCACGCGGCCAATCTCCATCTTTCAGATGATCACTCAGACGCGATACTGGAATAAAAGCAAGATCATAATGGAACACTATCCAGATTACCCAAATCATCGGTTTTTCACATTAAATATTATTGTAAATGCGAAATATGCTGTAAAAATTGCCCATTCACAGGCACTGTTTATAAAAAATTATCAGATTTGAGAACTCACATCCGCGCTTTTCACATAGTTCTAACAGGGTGTTAAAACCTGGTGCCACCCTGATTACAACCCTCACTTGGGAAAATTTTCATCTTGCGTGCATGAATTGAACTGTAAAGCCACGATCATGTAACATTAGTAAATCCAATTTCAATCTCCTTTCATATAAATACTTATTGAGAAACATCCATAAATGGTGCTCCGACCGGATCACGATCATAATTCTCAATGCCGGATCGGATCCCAATGATACCCTTAATCATATAGATGATTCCGCACTTTCATATTGACAGTTGCAAGTCAAATAAATAATGTGAAGCTCGTATCTTGTACAACATGTAGGATACTCACGTCATGTCAATGGCGATCTGATCTCTAATTATAAGTTGCCTTCACTTGAAGAGAATGTTCAAGTCTGAAGTCCACTTCTGCCGAAATATTGGATGCATGCTGAATTTCGCAAGTCCTTGGAAGAAATAAGCAAGGGGTCGGCAACCTGAACCACCTAGCTGACCAATAGATCAAGTACAACCTTCTCGCGGGCCGCAACCAATCAACACAAAATTTATATTTAATGACACTTTTACAAGCACATCACGAAACATTAACTTGTATACTGATTTGGAACTTCTTCAGAGAAAATCCATTCTTCAATTCTGTTAATGTAGAGGTCATGAAATAGTTCTTTACTTTTAGTAATGACTATATATTAGCATGATTATGCTTATCACAAAACAAAGCGGTACAAAATGCATTTTAAAGTGCCAAATTCAACAAAAGTTGTGCCAGTTATTAGAACATGGTCAAAACATGGGATGATTGCAGCATCACAAGATTGAAGAAGATATAGAATTACGAAGGTCCCACATGCCGGTTATTCTAAAAGAGACGCGGTCCTCATCAGAAGGGTTCGCGGTCAACATTAATGAAAATGTCATGATTGAGTCTCAGCGGCTTGAACAACTCATTGTACGTATCATGCGTTCGTCCATGTTGGTGTATTAGTGGACAACGTTTGAGCATTTTGATAATTCATTTGCCGAAATTCAAAGTTGTCAACATTTCACGTTAGAGGAGTACTTTGGGCCACTTCCTGTTTATAAAAGTTTGTCAAGGCCTTCAATATTTTGTTCTATTAAGTTTTCAATGATTAGTCCATCAAGCTTTTCGGTATTTTGTCTGCAAGTGGGTGAATGCAAGCAGAAGCTATTAGCCTGATTTTTTCTTCAATCGAGGGATCAATCACTTGATAATTTGGTTTTGTTTGCCCAAACTGGTTCCAAACTGGTTTTGGTTTTCAAGCTGCATTCAAACGTCCACAATATGTTGCTTAATAAGATTCTTTGATCCGAACCGCCATTACCTCAGACATGAAGTCAAGCATATCGGATGGTTAGTAGTGCACTGAAAATAGCTGTTTTCTATTAGCTCTGTTTAATTAAATTGGCCAAAAATGTTGTATCTTTCAGGCAGGCTCATGTGAAATTGTGAAATCCACTGTCATGAATGGTGACTGAGTCCGTGATGGAAATACGAAACATGGAGGAGTGAAGACTTAGCAGGAATGGGAGCAGTAAAAATTCAGTTCTTTCATTTCCAGAAATTTAACGAAAACTAAGTAATTATCATATTTTTGCCATTAGAGGTGTGCTTCACAGGTTTTGTCTTTGTGTTGTTTATCGCATGTTTTCAGAGTTGCAACCGGCTTTGGGGCCGGGTAGATTTTAAGACTCGCCGGGCCATGGTTCACCCGGATTGGCTTTGATAAGGATGTCATCTATGAATGTTAATATTGAAGTAAAGCTTACAAGTAATTGACGGTCTGTAATTGTATGTATCACATTTTGTATTTCACATACGTATGGCCGTTAATATCGCATTATGTGCAATAAGAGCATCTTCAATAAAACACGTTTGTATATCTACTGATGGTTAACACTGGAAGTGGATAATCCTCGTAGTCCGGCATAGTATTGGTAAATTGTATGCATATAGGCTACATGCATTGGCCATTAACCGACATGCCTATGTAACTACAGTACATTAACAGAATGCTGTTTATTTATCTTCTATCATCGTAGCCTAGATGGGTTGTGTGAAGCTGGAACAGGCGGAGTTATCTAATTATCTCGTCGATTTATAATTCATAGTTAATCCTTGTCAGACTTAAAACAGGAACACGAATGACAAGGCTCGGCACGATTTGAAACACGATCGTGTTCGTTTCACGAACGCACTTCTGTAGTAGTGATCTAGAACTCAGGTGAAACACCGACCAGTGAACTTGGGCTTTAAAGAAGGGGAACTTCAATTTAGGAATACATGATAGGCCGCCAGTTTATTAGGCCTACTATGCTGATCAGTTTCGTGTAGACAGATTTTCATACCGGACGTGTCGATAGTGTCATAGTGTACACTATTATGTATTTGAAAATTATGAAATGCGTTGTAGCAGTGCAAGTCAGTCCTTTACATAGCATTCTGCTTTCTTCGTAGTGCGTTGGTTGTGATAAATATGACTCTAAATCATGCTGTTCGACAAAGAATTTGGAACGTGGGCCGAGACGACCCGGACCACAAATTGGTCTGTTGCAACTCTGTGCTTCACTGTCACATCTACGATATCCATGTCAAAGGGGAAAGAGCTGTAGTGGTGTTACGCAATGACCTTACGTGGCGCTACGTAGCAGTCCTTTGAAGCAATCCTGTTTCAGGAAAACTTGGGTGTCGGTTTCTTAAGTTCAGCTTCTCAATCTTGTTTGAAGATTCGGCGATGAAAGCAATAAAATAGGATTGGGACCAGTTTATCCAACAAGTTTTCACATCTGATGAAACCGTGGTGTTTTCTAAGCAAGCAGATGCTTTTGGCAAAATTGTGTCCATTCCAATCCTCTCTTATCCTATTTAGGAAAACAATAATTTTATTTACTGTCCTTAGACATTCTTATTAACCGGCTGGTGTAAAATGATTCTTTCCCATAAATTGTTCGAAAGCTAAAACATTAGTTCCATTATTGTTTTCTTCGTCGTTCGAAGTGTTTACTAAATTTACCCCTGGTTATATCTAGTAGGACATTCTTCATATGGCTTTCGTGAAAATATTCAAGTTGAGGCATTCGAACTCTCACAGACTGGGCGAGGTAGAACGTACATTTTTCAACAAAAAGTACGTTTTGGGGGTGATACAAAAAATTAATGTTATGAATGACAACTATGTTACAGTGAGAAGTAAGAATATGAAATGATGGGGTACAATGATAGAAAATGATATTTGCATATGAAAGAGGCATGATCAATGGTCACGAAATGCTGAAACACAGAAAGGCGAGGACAATTGATAATTCATTCTGTGTCAACCGAGGCATCCGTAGCGGTCACCAACCGAGGAGGTGTGTGATGGCTCCCTTTTTAACATCTTGGCTCAACTGAGCTCATCTAATGAGTATCAACTCTCATGAACATCGCAGCGCCGTGTGTATGGTAGTGAGCCATAGTGTATAAATGCTTTATGTGTACGTGGTGAGCTTTTGGTAGCTGAGTTGGTGAGGCGAGCGAGGTAATGAAATTGCGATCCTATCGAAGATGTCTTGCGCTCTACAATCGCGACCGCATTGCTAAGTGCCTGAGAGGTGCTAGCGGCGACTCCATAAGAAGACGTCTACTAATAAGAAGTGGTCGTTTTGAGAAGTTGGGAAGAAAAAAGAAAGGACGAGCGCGTATGGAAAAAGCGGTGGGAGAAATTGAGAGCGCCGACCAGACCCCCAAATGATTCCAAAGAAGACCAAGCGAGAATAACAACGAGACGACCTTCGAGCTCGCGTCCCTTGTCGAAGAAGACAAACGACCGCCGAAAATGGGAGAGCCGCCATACAAGCGAATCGTCGTACCCAACATGGATGGAGCAATCGACGTTAAATGGAATAAGTACAAGTAAGTATTGTGTATTTCAAAGGTTATTACCACATCACGAAATCAACGGAGCAAAAATAGTCAATATAGCGAAGAATAAATGGCATGATTCAATTAAAAATGTTCACTTATGCGGCATCCCAACATAATTTATGTTATATATTTAATCCTAGGTATGAAGAGGTGTGGAAAAAATATTTATTAAGTAACATACATGTATGCATGTCGTCGAGTAACGCATATGTATCAAATCAATAACGAAAAATGCAGATTATCTCACCTGTAAAGGAGGTATCGATGTTAATGTTTGCAGTTCACATGATGGTGGGTTGGGTTAGTTGGTAAGCGATCTTAACTACAGCAACATGTGTGCAGCACTTGAAGACAATGTTCATAATGAGAGCTGTCAGTGTATTTATTGGTCGTCCCGACTTATATGGTCTCATGCCTTTGGTGGTCAATGAGAGTCAATGACAATTCTGATAATACGCAGTCACAGAACTCCATTTAATGACTTTCATCGGTTGACATGGTACTAGCTGCTGTTCGAAGTGTGTTATGACTTCAAATTTCTGTCGAGGTTAAGATCGAACATCTGAGATACATTGCATCAGATCGAAAAATCTAAGACTTGAGTCTGCTGTCATGTCGACAGAGTGCTCGTCAATGCATGCAGTCAAGATATGAGATCAGAAAACCAAATAGAAAAGAGTTGAAACGGTCGAAAATCCTTAGTCTGATTTCAAGGCGTGAGCGCCGAAGGACTTCTGATGTTCAAACATCATTGCAACGAAACTGAGCATTTTAGAGCTGCGTGATGTACATGTATTACAAACAGATAATATTGTTGCACATATCGTCTACAATGAGTAATTTCTTCATTACACAAGTTTCACATCTGGTGATTTACAACCAACTGAAAATGGTTGGGAACTGGTGCGTAAGCTCACAGGTTGTAAGTTCTACAAGCGAAGGAGATATAGAAATTTTAAATGATATCATTCTCCTTGACGTAGAATATAATCATCCAAGGAATATTTTCTTGTGCGGTCGATCACTAGTTTATAATGGATCTTGGTAGTTTTAGGTAGATCTCTAAGTAATAACTAATAACCGCTCATTTTCGCCTAACTTTTTCTTGAAAATATGAATTATATTTTCAATACATGAGATAAGAGTAGTTCGGTTTGATTTGAATGCTTTTTTCATTATGCCTTGAATTCTATTTGCAGCTATGTTTGAATCCTTAACCAAGCCTATCAGATGGGAGAAACCTCACATGCTGTATGGAAATTTGCTCGATTGGGTGCGATATTTGGTCGCTTGGCAACCTCTCATAATTTTCCTTGTACAAGGAATAAACAAACTCCTGGGTCTTGATTGATGCAGATGAATCTTGTGATTAGGTATAATTCTCGACAATTTGTTCACACACGAATTTGCCAGCCGACATTGTTTCGGTGAAGTATCAAAAGAAAATAAAACATCGCCACTAGAACGGCTTCTGGACCAATGACCGAAATATTCATTCGTCGATGATTTGATGATAATTGATCTAGACACTATTCAAATGTGGAACGAGACTTGGGATTTTGGTGTTTCAATGATCCAAACTCGATGATAATTTTGCTCCATGTAGTGATTTTAAAGAATTTGTCAATTTGTTTTCTGCCAACTGTTTCAGTATTGTAATCTTGTGTTTCCACAGTGTATTTATGTCCAGTGGTTCTCATCCTTTACTCGATCGTCTTCCTTTAGATACACGTTCTGTATAAGCTTATTGGCAGCTAACAATCCAAATAGTTCAACAAAATGAATTACAAATAGTCTACTAAGTTTAGAAGCAAAGCATTAATTTACGAATGATTGAATCAAAATAAACATCTTTGTATATGGAATCTACTATGTGGAACGCTAAGTGAGGTTCATGCACCGATGAAAATTGAATATCTTCAGTGTTAGTTGACAGATCTAATACACATATTGTTGTCTTGTGTGAACCAATGGCTTATCGCCATAATTTTGATGCAATAAGTAATTATTGGTTGATTTAATTACAAATCAAAGTGATTGAATCAATATTTTTTGGTTTTATTGAAAAATTCAGTCTTCCTAAGTAACCGATTATCTAATATTGGAAGTTCCTTTATCCCCTAAGAAAGGCACTTCGTTCTTGGTTGAGAACCACTGGTTCAGTCCATGAAGAGTTTACTTCCAACGATACTTTAAGATATGTGAAATCCAGTGCCCATTGTAGAAAGCAATCACTATTCTGGTTTAACCATATTTAGATTCCGACAAAAGAGAGTGTTAATGACACGTTTATATTCAGTCAAATGTTTTGTGACATTTGCATGTTTGCAAGTACACAGAGTCATTGGAGCAAGTATGTATCTGTCTCATAATTTTCATAATGTTTCAGCAGCGTAGAGATAAAGATTTGTAAATCAATAAATTTCAAAAGAAATGTTTCAGTACATTAACAAAATAGACACAATAATCTGCAAGGAAGAATACAGATATTTTAAGAAAAAGTGATTCATAAATTAATTGAATTTATTTCAGTTCAAGTGGAAAACTGTGCAATATTAATATGATGAAACATTAAGTAAAGTCATCAAACTGCCATATGTTCCATGAAAATTATGTAACATCGTGTCAAATGATAAGATGTTTGTATTTGTGAATGTCATAAAAGATATTTTGTTCATGCATTCCAGGCTATTGAGATTATGCTCTTTCTTGTCTGGTTGGTCACAGCCTCTGTCAGAATTTATGCAAGTTCAGTTTAAGATGAAAGAATGTGACTTCTTTGTGTATTTACAGTGGAAACGAATGTATTCATCCATGTTTTTCAATTGTGAAACTAATAATTGAAATTGTATCTTTTATTGTATTACATGATGCGCATTTCTTCAAAGTATTTATTGAAAAAGGATGCAGAAGCTCAAGTCTTGTTATCTTCCTCCCAAATGAAAGAGTTGCCTTTCTCTTTTTGCCATGAAACGTTTGTTTCAAGACGCGAGTGCTTGATCAATATATTCTCTGACAGTATTTTCGTTCATTTTCGCTTCGTAAGTTTTCGGAAATAGTTTAATAAGCACATGTCCATTGAATGGGGTTAATGGTTGCACTCTCATAAAGCGCATGTCTTGGATATATACTATGTATCACAAAAGGTTTAAAATAAAATGAACTCTTATTTCCAAATCAATTAATGCGTGACTGAATTTGTCAGTTCTTGTTCTTGAATGACAATTCAAAAGTCTACATCAGGCCTAGGCCTGACATTGCAACATTAAATGTTGATACGGCCCGCATGCAGCTGATATTCATTGGGGTACAATATTTATCTATTTCATACATACCTCCTATTATGAGCAGCGTGAGGCTTTTTTACATTAAAATCAAAGTATAATTGCTTCATAAAATGTGAGAAAACTAACAAAGTCCACAAAGGAAAAAAATAGCGTCACATGCAATATCAACCACAGAAACCATCACTCCTGAATAATATTATAAAATTTACTAAAATTTTTTGAAGTTTCTTTCCGGCACTAAAGAACAATCAGGCGTACAGGCCCCTATTAAAATATTTTAATTTAGGAATCCTCTACGGTGAACTTCAACATTCATGTATGACAAAGCGATGGGGCAGCAGTTTGAACAACTAAAAACCTTTTTAAGAAATTTAACCTAAGAATTGTTTTGCGCGATGTATTGTTGAATCGAATAGCTATGGTATCTCTAATACCGTGCCGTACACAGCTTTTATATTCTACAACACTAATTTTCATAAGTTAAATTAGAAGTATTGTATACGATTGGAACGATAATCATCTCCTGACAATGGATGTGCCAATTCTAGTTGGTCATGTAACTTGGGAGGCGGGAATGTGGGTACGGTAGTGTAGTGACTCTGGATCGCTCACACCGTCTATCGGCAAACAAGAAGACCGGTTTGCTTATTCGATGACTTCTAATTCGCATACACATCGGAGAGAATGAAGAAAAATATAATGGCACACTTGTATGTTGGTCATAAACATTGATCGGAGGTTATTAGGGGAGAGTATGTGGCACATCAAACTACCGGCCGTTTCTGCGAAACTATGCATCCCTATGCTTTATAACACTCTGTTTATTGCAACAAATAAACATGAGTTTAAAAATTTCAACTGTTTGTGCTTCATCATAATTTTCATAGGATTTCCCGCAGAATCAAAGTGAAAAATTAGATTTTCAGAAAATCAATAGTAGGCATAGCTACTGTATATTGCGTTTATTTTAATTAGACAGTATTTTTTCATGTAGGCCGTACGCTACGCATTCTTCATCGTACGACTTTCATTAATCTAGTACTTAGTCAAAAACTATTTGAGTGCAGCCTTATTTGCATACAAGCACATTTTAGAAAAGTCTATGATATGGGGCACTCTGAACGGTTCAATGAGCTGTTATGGTAGGCCTAATCGTTGCAATTCGTTGATTTCTTTGTCTCGACAAGTTTTATTTTCTGCTGGCAAAAAGATATTCAAAAAATGATGATTCTGGCTGTAAGATAAAGATGAATTGAGTTTGGGCCTTTCGGTGCTGTAGTTATTGAGCACAATTGACTGCGCAAAGGGCCTAATTAGGCTCACATTTGAGCAAATCAAAGAGAGGTAACAATCTGGGAGCCGTACCGACATCCTTTGTTCTCTGACCGCGCGACACCTTTTTGTATACTTTTTGGGAACCGACTCCTTCCGCTATTTCTTTTTCATACACCGTACCGGCATAAGCAATTAGCAATTGCATCATTCAGCAATCAGCATCATTTAGGAGCTACAACGGCACCATCTCTCTAATGTAGAGAGTATAGGCTTTAATAGCATAGCTTAAAATAATAGGCCTATTCAATCATGGAAAAGAAACTGAAATTCTAAAAGAGCGGTCGTAGGAAGAGTCATCGGTTAATGAACTGAAATAATTGACCATCGATGAAAAATCTCCGCTTTTCCATTTTTTCGCGGTGAAACCTGATTGGCTTAGGGATTCATTTAAATTTTTAAACAAAGGTTATGGTGAGAGACAAGCCATTGTCAAATTTCATCTCGAATGGAGTTAACCAGGCTATTTTTGAATTAATATGAATAATTATATTTTACGAACTCGCGAAACTGATGTATTAATTAATTGAAATTCTATATTCTAGCTAATAAATTAATTGAAATTGGTTTATCAACCAATCAATCAATTGGTTCCAATTAATTAAAAAGTAATTGGGGGCAATTAATTTTGACAATCCTTGATGCTTGATTTTGCCATCTTCATTCATGAACAACAATTACGAATAAAGGACTATCATAGTCTATTCTTACATGTTCTTCTCTATTTTCAGGAATTAATACATATTGGTGGAATATCTTCACCCCCTCTGGAACTTCGCTAAATGGGTTCATTCTTGATACTGATGGCGCCAGTATGCGGGCATTCCTACGAACACCGTCTACGAATCCCTAGAATTCCAACCCCTCAACGTCTTCGACTTGATATCTGTGTGAAACACACGCTCACTGCGACTCTCTGTGATCCCGGTACTTTCTTTAACTTGCGGACTTGCGGTTGTGACTTGAAACGTTTTCAAAATTTTTAAGGGTTCAGTCTCATGAACATTTTTTCTCCCAGAGAGTCATTGTCGATTGGAATTTACTACCCCATTATGTTGTTTGATCGTCATCCCTACTGGACTTCAAGACAAACCTGCTCAATGTTTTCATGCTTCGAAACTAACTTTTTTGACATTTCTGTTATCTGTATAGGATGTGCGTTACAATTAGCTTGTTCATCTATTCGTTGTCAATCGCCTTAGCTTTGTTTTTTATGCACCTATGGTAGCAATATAAATACTCAATCATTATGAAGGACTCCTGCAGACAATTGACGGTCTCGTTGTGCTCCAAGCATTCCCTCGAATATTGTCCAAACTCTTTTTCGTGTTGAATTGAATGATTTGAAATGCAACTAAAAATTGTGAGCTTCGAAACTTTGTCAGCTTTATCGTACACTTCTGTAAAAAATATTTTGAATTTCGTAATCAATTTGAAACTTTTTTGTAATAAGACAGCTTTCAAGAATTTCCGTAACTGTAAGTTTTCCATGAGATTGAGTGATTTGTTAAAAATTTTGCTGCAAAAAGAGTTGCGGGAAAATTGAGCCTTTTTATTATTCAATATTCAATCAAGTACAGGTAGTTTGAAGAATTCACGAAACTTTTTGACTTACTGAATGCCTTTCACTATATGTTTTTTTGACTCGCACTGTTTCTGACGACACGCTTTGTAAATGTAGAAAAAATTTTTCACCGTTTCGATTCTTATGTAGCCGGCATATACATGTATGTCCTGGAGTTTTGCTAAGTATACTCGAATCGTGTTATATAAATCATTCAGACTTGTCGAGAAACATGCTTATGAAATCTGATGGTACTTTATTTATGTATTGATGTTGAATTGGTCAGAATCTCAAAAAAAATTCTCCCTTTGTGCATGCTTGAAATCCAATTTTTTGCCTCATTCATTTGAAATTTAATACATGCATGATCGAATTATAGAAGTTGTTTTTCTTTCATTTAATTCAGAATAATTAACGGAAGAGCATTTTACAATATAGTAATATGTAAGGGTAGGGATTATACTAATACCAGTACCATGTAGAAGCTCTATTTCGTGAAGAGAAAAATTAGGCACAAGTGGGCACGAACTTAGGCACCAAGGCTTCGTGCCCACTCGTGCCTTGTGTTGGTTAGAATTGATGCCTAAGTTTCGTGCCTAAGGGAAATTTCGTGTCTTACAGTTTACAGTGTGGCTGTACGGTTCATAAAAAGGAAGCTACACCTTTTCAGTTCAAAATGTTGAGTCTCAATTCAATTCAATTCAAAAATATTGAATCTTAATTTGAAAATATTGAGCTTCAAAATACAAAATTGTTGGGACTTCAGTGTTATAGCAATCTGTTTCCATTTTCATGTCAACGATTACAAATTTCCACAATAAAGCAGTTCTATAATAATTTAATGTAAATAGGCTACAATTGATTATAACATCAATGCGGTCAACAAAATAAAGTCTTTCAAACCCAAGTTGGTCAAACAATCACATTCACTTTTGGCGCTTTTCCACATCAGCTGACCAATTCGCAAAACATTTTCGTAGACATGAAACTGGTTGACTGGTGCGCCTCTTCACTGTTTATAATAAAATGCATTACCAGGCAAATAAAAATATGAATGCACAGATGGGTAATAACTAGGGCGGTCAAAAAGTCAATAAAGTAAAAATACGGTCAAAATAAACAAATGAAGTCAATAGAGTAAAAATAAGGTCAAAAGTTTAAATAAGACAGTAAATTTTTCAGGAATCTGGTCTTGCCAGGTGCCATTTTTAGACACCTGGCCTTCCTAGGCGCTATTTTTAGATCTGGGTTTCCCGAACTCTTTTCAATCAAGACAAAAAGCTAAGCTATTGGGACACCAAATATTCTCGCAAGGATTTCAACGCGCATAACTACATCTTTTTGTTAACTGACACAGACTATATTCGATTGCTGGAAATGCCTAAGACAGTTGAAAGTGATGCATCCAAGTGCAAAAGAATTACTTGCCAATATCCTCAAGAATTTAAAGTAACACCAAGAAATGAACTTTTCTGTATGCTTTGTGAATGCCCGGTGAAATACGCGAAACAGTTTATGATTGACAGTCATCGTAAAAGTGTCAAACATGGGACGAAGTTACAAAGAATTACCTTTTCATCATCAGTACCCACCTTAACTCGTTGTTTAAGAGGCATTCCTTCTTTTCGTGAAGAACTTTGTATTTGTGGGTTCAATAATAAAATGTTTCTTTAATTAAAACAAGTAACGTTTTCTTGTGAGGCTGAAATGATGTTTTCTTTGGTTAAACAAAACTGAATTAGGTAAAAAGATTGGGTAAAAATTTTACATTTAAGTCAAAATTTTAGGTAAACATTTACTTGAAAATAAAGTCAAAATTCGTAACTTTTTAGGTCAATAAAAAACCGCCCTAGTAATAACTAATTATTAGTTGCTGTATATGCCAATGTCATGGACAGCTAGAATACTATCACTCTAGCTGTCATCATTTCTAGCTGTCCATGGCCAATGTATGTCAACTTGTCTGGGAATTAAGCTTATATTTATCTCCATTTTCAAATTATGCAGTACAGTGTGGAATGAAATTATTTTTAAATACTTTAATTTCAATTTATTTCCTTATTTGCCTGAACATTTTGTGTTTAAGGGTTCGCAATTACGTTTCGAATTAATTATTCATAAAAGACTTACTTTTTCTTGTTTCCTGAACTGCGTGATGTTGTCGACTTTATAAATGGTTTCCCATCTGTTGAAAGTAGGCTTGCGTCTATTTTCAGATGGGCCTCACTGCAACTACATGAGCATTGCTATTTGAAAATGTAGACGCATGCAATGCATGCTCTCAACAGATGTGAAAATGAGGATCGTGATAAATAATTGATTCCTGAATCATGTTTGAGCTGGAACGTAATTCAACCTCAAATGCATGTTGAGGTGAAATCAGGGAAATGAATCTCAAGTGAAAAATGTTCTTCAAAATTTTCTTTGTAAAGTATTTAATTGCACATTTCTTCGACTTGGGCACTTGTTTCACATCTTGTTCACACTTTATGTGATTAATACGGATTATTATACTATTAGTTGATTACTACATGTAGCCTGGATTTCATCACAATGCTTCCTCTTTGATATTATGTGAAAAGGCCAATATGATCGATGAGGTAGTTCATTTTTACAATATATCTTTTGATGATGCAAAATTTCCTGAGCTTTGTTCTGCTTTTGGCGTAATCGATTATTATTTTGTACTTCATCATCAAATTTGTGTTCGAATCCGTCAGAGGTTTGCTACACACCTTCGTTAATTCTGAAAAATTGAATGTTAATTAAGGATATAACTTAGTAGGCTATATTGATTTCACGCTTCAGTGGGGTTCTGTGTTATAGGTTGATGATACAGACGAACAGGTAGATAATTATTGCCAAACCTGATGAATTGAAAAAAAGATGTAGAGACTTCATGTCAACCTTGATTAATGCAGAAGGCAGCTGGAATGGTGTTATTGAATATCCCATTATGAAAGGGTCGTGGCGAAACATTGTAAATAGAAGAAGTTCGAATTACTCTGAATAGCACGAAGAAGAAAAAGCGCCCGGACCATCCAATGTTGTCAATGAATCTTGTCCAGCTTGGACGGATAAGTCAAATGGTTATAGCTGTTTAGCGAAGTTCTGCAAGTTGACGATGTCCCTCATGATTGGTGCAGCAATGTGCTCATTCCTATGTACAAGGGTAGCGCCAAAGATCCTCTCGAATCCTGCAGAGTCATCAAGCTGTTGGATCATGCTATGAAGGTATTCGAAAGAGTGTTGAAAAAGAGACAGCTATCTCAAATAGATCTTGATGAAATGCAATTCGGCTATATGCCCGGTAGAAGTGGGTCTAATACTGATCTCATCTTTATAGCTCGGCAGGTTATAGTGAAATATAGTGCCATGCAAAATCAGATGTTCCTAGCCTTTGTTAATCTTGAAAAAGCATTCGACTGAGTTCCAAGACAAGTTCTACTGTGGGTATTTCGCCTATGACAGCAAACTTATATTTCGAAAAAAAGTCAAAAATTAATTTCTCTAGGCATGAATGAATTAATCCTGCAAACTCGCATAATCCAAACATTGCACTCTCATGAGAAGCACATAGAGTTTAAATGATGCACATAAATAATGCCGTATTATTTATTAGAGTATTTTGTTGTCATTAGAGAATAAATTGTTGAGAGACATTTGAACTGAAGCAGTCCTTATATCATTTAATTTTGATTCCGAAGAATGACTTGTCGTTCGATGGGTGATAAAAGTTCGAGATATCGATGTTGAATATGTCTTTTTGCTGATAAAATCTGTGAATAAGAAAACATCAGGCAACTTGAAGGTTATCAAGTTAGCGATTATTTTGTGTGATTGAATAAGATAATTGCAAGAAGTTTGAATAATTTGAATTCATAAGAAATGATGTTCCAGTATATAGACGAACAGCTTCCGCCTTCTGATGTGATGATAAAATATTCATCCTATGACGAAAAAGAATCAAACATGAAGTTGACTTATTGAAAGTTCGTGAAATGTCTGCGACAAAATATTATAAGTGCTTAACTCATTTATTTTGCGCGACGTCAATATAAAGAGCGCATTTCGCTGAATGAACACACTATGGATGAATATGTATGTAAATGAGACCTTGATTATAATAATGAGTGCATTAAATCTTGTATCATTTGACAGCATCCAATGTTATGACCAGAATGATGAATGAAATTAATCAACAAATACATCGCTCGATGTTGAGCATATTTATTCGATCACTAAGCTCCTACAGTCTATTTGCTCCTTTGTGAACAGAAAACAATATTGGTCTTTGAGCAACCAAGCTAAATCTATATGCATATTGCACTGTGTTCCAGATTTTGCGTCTTTGATAGCACGCGATGTCTTGTAGCATTACTTGATTGAGGACTCATCCATGACGTTGCGCTTTATCTACCTTCGCCATTATTATTAAATTCTAATTAGCCACATGATGCTCTGGAGTGGAGTGTAGGCCTAATTGCATGGCTATATATAATTCAGGCATCTTTGGTCAAAAAGGTCAATGAAACTGGCCATGTATTCATTGATTTAGTCATCACCGAGCTGTTTCTGCTTCCTATTACAGTATTCAGTCCTTTAATATCTCTATATCTTCATTTTTACGAAGGCGCAAAGCTTTATACTTTATTTGATTTTTGTCCAAGATTCAGGAACACACACACACACTTTCTATTGAGACAATGTTAAATTCAACATCACACTGTCATCGTTTTGCTTCTCTTATATAGTTGGATGCAAACAGCAGTTTTGTAAACTGGAATAAGCAAATGATCTTCTTCAGAGTATCAATTTGAAAGAAAAGAGTTCAAATTTCTTTTCCTTTAAAATCACGATTTAATGAAGAAATACACAGCGATTCAAGAGATAACTGCTCTCATTCTCAAGTGAAGGACAAATTCCAGTGCGTCAAAAAGAGGATTCACTTTAAAGTGGGCACACTGCAGAAGGATCGTCCGCGAAAACTGTGAATAGGGATTGCTTGCAGGACTGATTGTAGACTGTGAGTAGAAGTGTATTTTATTATTGAAACTATAATGTTCATTATGATATAAATTGCTATATATTTGATGTATGTTATTTTTTAGTTGCATTTTTTGTTTTATTTCTCTCCGTTGTTGTTTGTTTAACTTTTTCACTTTGTTTTTCACTAGTGTTTTGAAAACGGTTTCTCTCAAGTAGATTTTTTATTAACTGATTCCAAACTAAATGAAGTTTCTTAGAAGCCGCAAGTCAATTGATTTCAAGTAGTTTCTTGTTGCTTATTTTTCATTAGTTATTTCTTAATTCTTTTAGACGACCACAAAGCAGCGCTAAACCTGTTAGAGCGGTGACCATGCACGAGTGAGTTTTCGTATTTGCAAGCCAAAGAATCGCATTCTTCGACGCCATTGCTCGGACACAAAACCTCCATTGCTCCCTTATTTCGAAGCAACACACATCTCGACGCAATCACCATATCTCGGCAACTACTCTGACTCCCCATGACGATAGCGGGCCATCAGTCATTGCTGTATATTCTTCTTGTATATACTGCATTGTCACTGTTTCATTTTCATTTGTTTCTTGATGTAACCACCCGATGGTAGTCGACGAAAGGCCTCATGACAATACATAAATCAACCGAATGGCAACTTTTCTTGTTTGCGCTGCATTCTCAACGTGAATAATACGAGAAAGCCTTAGTTTCAATCATGATTCCTTAATATTGTATCATCAGTTTGAATCGTAGCAGACTTGTAAGTGCAGCGCAAACAGAGTTTTCTGTGCTGTCTACAATAGCGAAAAGACCCTTATGAATACATACAATAGCCTGTAAAAAGTTTTTTCAACATCGACTTTTGTTGAACAGATTTTGCCTAAACAAGCACTATTAACCCGATAATAGCAGATCGCTATTTCTGCTTTCAAGCATTTCGTCAGCATTTTCAGCGTTGAAGTGGAATCAACAAATACACAGTTCTGCCAGTCACTAGTCAGACGTTAACTGTATACAATGGAATAATGATTCAATCATTTATGTCGTTGTTTTTTACTTTGTTAAATGATCATTGAATAATTTGATGAAAGAGACTCCTGTGTCACAAGCTGCTCGAAATCAACCAACAGAGTGGAATATGATATACTTCAGAAGTGCAACAGAAAAGTTAATACATCATTGTCTCGCACGGAATCGACGAAATACAGTGCAGACATTGTGTTAGTAATCAAATGAGATAGTCTTGTTGCACAATAGCTCCTGTGTTTCTGCACACACGAGATAATTATTTCTTTATCAACAATACATTTGAGTACATGAAAAGAAGTTCATTATTGACATCAGCATTCCAGAATATGAAACAAATAGTTAGATTGTTACACGGCTCATGCTCTCATTAGTTGGAAATATGATAGTGATTGAGATAAAGTGCACTGAAAATGATGCAAATTTTGAAGTTCCTCATTTTGCTTCGATCAGAATGATTTGAAGCATAAAGCATATTGAAAGGAGAGCACAACTGTGTGCTTGAATAGTTGTGAACAGAGAACAATGTCGCCATAAATTTGCAATCTGACTGTGAGGCATTCTTTAAATGGTTTTTAAAAGCTGCTCTTTGTTGCTATAATTTTTCTTAGAATCCATCGATTCATATGAAATGTTGTAAGACAATGTAGCCTTTCTTCAAAGGATAATGAGAAAATTACACATACAGCATACGTGAATAATTAGAACAACTTTATGGTGCAAAATAGCATTAAGATTGAAGTATTTATAAATCACTTTGATTATCATTTAACTGATTATTTGCAGCTACATGCAAAATAAACGATAACTTGCAAGATGTTTCCGATATGCTTTGCTCTTTTGCAACATTCCTTTCGCACTTACTGCTCGCTGGTAGCTCACAAAAGTGCAATGTTTTCTCACAATTCCGGCACAATTCTAATAATTTAGTTGTCGCGACAGTCCCTTGTTTAACGTAATCCAGCTCTTGGGTCAATGCACTAAATTTAATTAAATTGCAAGTCGATGAACATGGCAAAAAAATAGCAAAATATTGTGAATTTCAATGTCTATTTCTCACTGAATTTGTATGAAATAGTCAATTATTTATCTTAACGGTCGTAACAGAGAAAAATTGAATTTTTAATGTAGATAACTTAGTATATTCTTCGTCTTCGCAATTCATGCAAACTAAATGCGAACAAGAATGCCAGAATGAATTTTGTGATGCTGATGACAAAAGTAAAAACAGTAGCAATGAAATTTATTCGTGATTCCATTCTCATGAATTTGCTATCTTGTTTCATAAACATTGTTGCACATTTTGCACACAAGTTACTTATGTATTATCTCTACAGAGATGCATCGTTGCTATGGTGCTAGTAGCTATCTACTAGCACTATCTGCTGCATCCACTATCTCTGGTTTCTCAATATCATTTATGCATGGGGAACTTTAAAGAAGCTGACTCAGACCAGTTTAGTGAAATTGCAAATTCATCCTCTTTTAACGAAACTCAGCATACACAGAGACATATGACATCCCAGATTACTCAATTTATACAAATCGTGATGCTTTGTATACACATAAGTCGGATGTTTGCGCAAATTGCTAGAAGTATTTTTTGTAGGATGATGTGAGAAACAACATGAACAAAGCTTATTTCTATGCTGCGATCACGATGTGGACTTATCTGTTTTTTTAGTTTTGTGCTATTCAACGAGGCGATTAATTGCCAAAAGATTCAAAGGCAAAATTTATCAGCCTAGCATATATTACGCACGTTTTGATAGTCTATGCATTTTACAATTACAGTATACTATCATCTTTTATATCTTCGTCACGACCGTGATCATCACGGTCGCAGCAACATAGCATAGCTGTTTGATTGCAGCTGTATTCCTTCATGGAGAGTTAGAACAACCGGCATTTGTTGACTATCCGTCAATTTTACCAAATATGAAGAGTGAGGACGACTATTATTCTATTTCATTTTTACTCAATTTTTGTGACGCTACCCTATCACCGTATCAGCAAATATAAAATGCAAATCCATAAGCATTATGCAGATTGCATACATAGGTTTACTGTAGTCTATTAACACATTGAGGGTCACGCACGGATACCGATATCAATAAAGTGCTACAAATGAATTTTGGGAAAGGTATGGCTCGGTTCTAATGGTCCGAAAATTCATGACACATTTTCAGAATGAATACAGGCCTACTCCATTTACACTAGCACTATCTCCAGTTCGTCGGTTTATTCACTTGCCAGATGTAAACATCAAGTGTTAAGTCCGGTCAGACAGATTGCTTGTAGGGAGAGATTGATTTGAAATTCAATTCATTAGGATGCAACAGTAAACGGGGATACGTCATGAATAAATATTCTCAGGGGATGCATATAAATATCCACTGCCTCTCACGTTCCGTTTTGACATTATTAGATCGAAGTATAAGACAATTACGCCTCTTCAAGAACATTAAGGAAATCTATCATTAGAGCATATTGTAAATTGAAAATGTAGATTGGCATTAAAGCAAGAACAGGAAAGGTCATTGTCCTCAAAGATCAGCATCACAAAAATAGGCGATAACAAAACGAAATGGGACTTGTTCAATGTCAATGTTTAACTCGAACTCTGGAGAGTTTGATATCGCTTTTGAAATGCAGAAATATTTGCTTATCAATTTAATCTCATTATAAGTTCCCTTCATCGAGCGACAGCATAACATTGTGCTCTTAATTTCTTTAAGCAAGTAAGTGAGTAGGTGTTTATTCTTATAATGAAAATCATGCAATACAAGAATTGACATTCACATGTAAGTCAAATAGGGGTTGTCGAAAAAAATAGCAGAATAAGTAACTGAAAATATTACAATCAGACAAACTACATGTACGTGTATACAAATAAAAACAATTCAATCACAATGGATATTGTTCATAAAGATACACGCCCAAGGAATGAGAGAATGCAAACGTCTTGGCGTCCTCACATCGAGTAAACATAAAGGATCGCTACGTGGTAACCGTTTCGGAATGATATCATGCAGGGGGTGTATTACTACTCTTTCACAATTTCTAAAATACGCGATACAGCGATCTCGCATGACAAAATTTATAGAGAGGAAATCGACACTCGAGCAGTCATTGCCACAAATTATGCGATGGCTACGTTTATGAAACTTGTCTAATTTATCCTCAATTCCTTTACCCTTTAGGGAGATAGAAAAATAAGTGTGTAGCAAGCAATAACACATGCAGTCATAATGAGAGATCTATGCACAATTACAAGCTGATGTCTAGAAATAACAGACTTGAGTATTCAAATCACATATAAGCGTTAAGACGCCAGCTTAAAAATTTCATCAAAATGGTAGCTCAACCTCATTTCGTCAGTCCATGAACACCGAATATCTTTAATTGATTAACAAATGGAACATTTTGATGCTCTACACATCCAACAAGACTGGGTCGAAAAATCAATTGTTTCGAATTGGTCAAATTCAAGAGCATTTTTCTGGAGTCAATCCAATCAATTACAGCACATAAATTGTTGTGATTCAGATAATCAAATACAGGCTCAGCAAGAGTTACGTCATTTGCATAGAGCACGATCTTGGACTCAGAAGATACCTGCAGAGACCCCATAAAACAGGCAAAGCGAAAGGGGCCCAAGATGGACCCTTGATGGACTACAGAAGGTCTACAGAAACCCAAGGATGCCATTCAATCTTTAACGCTTTTACTTGGATTCTAAATTTGATTCCTTCTTATTATTACTTCTTTTTGTTAAATATAGCAACAATTTATTCTTATTCTACAATTCTTATTCTATGATTAATTTATTTCAAATTAACAAAATACTGAAATTCAATTTGAAATTTGCACAAGAAGTTCATCAAGAATCTCTTTCAATTTCTTCGCGTAATACAACTTTTCACTCTTAATTTCGGTCAAGAGAGATTCAATTTCAAAAGTGGCAGATTTAATTTCGAAAACCCTGGATGTTCCATTTCGAGCAAGAGAGAGATTCAATTTCGAACAAGGGAGATTCAATTTCATACGAGGGAAGAAGTGCCATTAGTTTCTGGCCGCAGCAATGGACAAGAGGTGACTCCTAACAATCAAAGAAGTTCATGATTAATTGAAATACAGTCAGAACCTTGAAGATTTATAAACATTCTTTGATTGAAAATCTATCAGCTTTCGAAATCCACATCACTATTCAGATTCAAGAAATGAAACATAAATTTAGTGAATCATAAAATCATGCTGGTGAAAATGGAATTAAAAACTTGAGATTTCAGCAGAGAATGCACAATAAGATCTCGACTTTTTCATGAAGACTTGCACATAAAGTGGTTCATGAAATTGTCTTGATAATCAGCTTAATTTCCGCTTAATTAAAATGCTTATTAGCAGATATTTATTCCTTTTGATATCCAACATGTTTCATGCTACTTATACATGTATGTCGTGTTCATGTCAACAGTATATAATATAATTTGCAAAAATGTAGCTTTCCAACAACTGATCAAAAACATTTTTTGTACTGCAGGAGCGCAGTGTCCACAAAAAAAACTGAATCTTTCCATGTAAAAAATTTCACTGTATGCAAATACTTTTTTGAGTCGACACTCTACCTACCATATACTTCCTCTATGCAAATAACCATTTACATTATAATGTTTCTTCACTGGTTCGATCGCATAATTGCTACAGGCAATATCAGACAATGTATACAACCGAAAGTGATTGTACAGAACAGGGAAATAGCAGTCAAAGTATCAGAAAAATCTGTCTGATTTTCTAATTTTTGCTGAAAAATTGGTTGCGCCTTTGAAAATCCTTCAAAATCAGTCAATTTCACTTAGATGCATCCTTTACCACAATTCCTATCTCACACTCTTTCTCTCTCATACTCAACCATTAACCTAACTTCAGCGTTGAACCTAAAGTAAAATCTAGTGCTGAAGGAATTGACAAGCATTTTGTTGTGAGAATGCAATCTGCAAGTAAAGTATGATCATTTTCTAAGTAATGAAGATATGTGCAGGCACACTTTTCGATTTCTTTTGTTCATCATGTTATTTACTGAATTTAATTTCACATGTAACTCCTTGACAGTAAATTGAAAACCATGTGAAACAGTGCACGGCGTTCCTTGAAAATCGAATGTCATTATACTCTTTGCTACAATCTACATTGTACACCCATTTACTTTCTTGCTTTTCTGTCCACGAGCGAAGGCTTTGATTCATAGTTTAATACAACCTCTAATTTTGAGTCCTTTGTATTTTCGTCGGGATGAATTACATAGCAGTAAATTGTCACGCTTCGACTTTGTATTTTTGAATGGTTAATCTTTTGAAATGCTTTTGATTCAGCCGATTCAGTCTTTAGGTAAATTACGAAGCTCCTATCAAGACACTCTTACCGGTACAAATAAGCATTTACATGAAATGATATCTCATCCATTTTTGATCTATCAATATTTTTCTTTATTTATTCATAATACATCACAGCTATTAATCGTTTTATAACAATATCAATATACAAAATATTTGCCTAAGTTTGTGTCAGGCAGTGAAAATGAATTTTCACTGAGTTGTTTTTCCTATGCCATGATTCGTAAGATGTGATGATAAACTAATAAAAAAGGAATGTTAGCTTCAATGTCTAAATATGTAGTAATGATTTATATAAAAGTCTAGATATGATTTCTGACGTATAATCAGTGTTGTCCATGGGCCGAATTCTCCATTCCCAGGCCCATCCCATCCCATGGAATATTTTCTTTAGTCACCCATGGGATACCCACGGGCCCCCAAGCTTTAGACAATTATGATGTCGTTTCAGGAACACCAAGTAAGTTGAGGCAAGTTTAGTTCTGAATTCCATTTTGATATTTATTGGCTGAGGCTTCTTATATATAGACACAGCCAAATCGGACAAAACTTTAGGTTTGAAAATTTGAAGAATGATTCAGAGAATAAATTTTTGGTTATCGAAAGAATCGACCAAATCAATGAGTCGCAGGTAGTCAGTCATGGCCTAATGATGCAGGTAACCTAGGCTATTCTATAGGCCTACGCATAGTTCCTTTCTTCCATTCTTCTTCGATGAATCAAAAATGTGCTGGAAAATATCACACAAATTTCGCCGAACAATGTTTGCAGCAGACATAGGGTGGTAGCTGATCGTCGTATTTCAAACTGTCGATATCAGGGTGAGCAGCCTCCGACAGTTTTGTGCTCTTAGGTTTTGTAGGCACAGGTATTTGGAGGATCTTCTTTTGTACGAAGCAAGGAGGCAACTTCACATTTACTCATTTCCTTGAACTCCATTGTCCACTAAACAGCACAGCATGTGACGTGTCGGCTCCCTCGGTGCATGAATAAGGAGATGTCAAATGGATCCCCTATGTCAGATTCCTGTGTTAAATCAATGCTAACTTAGTATTCAGCCTACAAGCAGTCAGCTCTTTTTTAAGACTTCGGCCAATCAAGCAACTGGGCAGGACGGTGAGTGAGTTTCACCTATCGAGTTTTTTTACCTCGACCGTGGCGATAAGGCGGATTCAATGACAATGACAACAGCGTAGCGCGATTGTGTAAGAAGCGTTTCAATTCATTTACCACTGCAGAGTGCAGACACCTGGCAGGTTTCATCAGTATGATCCGTGCGGTGATCTTAAACGTGTTAATACTAATATACTTTCTATGACTATTTTTCCATCCTGATGTTGAAAATGTTCCAGACGCTCCTGACTAATAAATGTTGCAAAGATGAGATGTTCAAGTTGAAACTTATCTTCAGTTTCGCTAAGATTTCTCGGCCAACTTAAATTCCCACGAGCCCATGGGCCCAATGTCTCGTGCAAAGCCCATCCCAGGCCCATGGGGCCCTGTGTATAATTTGATAGATCGAGATATAGAAAAATACTTACACATGGTCTGTTTTTACGACCGTATTTATCACAAATATGAAATAAACATACAATTCAAACATGATAGTGCCAGCGGAGATCAAGGTTATTTTCTTGATTAATCCATGCAGTGAACGGATATTGGCATTGATACTGTTCTCTTTTTAAATCGCAACATTCTGGTCGCATACTTCGACAGACTTCTCATTATCCGAAATTCTCAAGGTGTAGTATTGCTTTCAATGAATTTCTAAGAGCAGAGAGACTAAGCAAGCTTTACCATGCACACCAGAGTCTTCAGTGTGAAGCTGATAGCGGATCAGTTTTCACGGTAATGGTTATCCTGACCGCGTTATTATATTTTTTTAAAACATCTTATTGTTTGTTACAAAAGCTAAGTATAAAATCGTTTTACAAACTCAGATAGGCATATACGGAACCTGCTATTTTGTTCTAAATAATAAAACAACGCATACACGATTACATGACAATTCATCAAACATAAGACTGAAAAACTGAAATTGCCAATTTTTGATTTCCGAATTTTTCCACTAATGCCAAAATTGACTGACCTATCTGTGCTCCTGTAAGTAAATCGCTCTACCACCCATGAATTGCACCATGATATCATTTTTCTAAGCACATGTATTCGTATGCTCCAATATACAGTAATATTTCAGCTGAAAAGACCAAATTTCAATATTTTGTTAGAAGTAACATTGTAGCGAAAGTTGACATTACATTTAATCGCGGCCTTGACAGCTAGTTGGCTGCAATCTTCGTAGAAGAAAAAGTTGAGCTCCCCTGGGACAGATGAATATTGATCTGTCAGATATTTTAGTCAAATACCATCATGTAAAAGTCATTATGTTTCTGTTTCGGTCATTAACACAAAGCTCAGACTCGGGTTTTTGGGTACAGACTTATGGCTTTTGTTTGTCATTAGATTTTTATTATCAATGTACAACTCAAAATGTCATCCCTTTTAATCCAAATATCCCAACGACTATTATAAAAACACATCTTCATTTTATGTGACATCTGAATAGACCAGAGGGAGCGACTTTTAGTTGCTAAATCATGATTATCTACAAATAAAGAACATGTAAAATCGTCCGGATTAAATAATCTTTCATTTACAATATTCGTGTGAACCATTAGCATGTCCATTTATCTCATTTCAGACATCTAACACTGAAGTGATATCGATAAGAGCAGTGATGATACGTTTATGGAAACAATGTGGTAAAAAATTCTATTTCCTGACTTATAGTTCGATAATGGGCATGCTTAGCTCGAAATAATTTGAATATCGTTGCACTGCACAATAATGAGGAACACTATTGTAGTGTAAAAACATCTAGATCACTCTCAGTGCACTGATTAGATACAAATTACGAGAAAAACATTATAAAGGAGTAATTGAAGCGGTTGCGATTAAAATCGGATTAGCACTCAGCAGTAATTCATCCTCGACGCAAAGAAATTATTGAACAACTATTCTTCGATTTTTTCAAATTTTTTTTTAGGATGCACCATGATTGTACACTTGATGCTTTTAATCTTGTTTCTCCTATTTTCACGAGTCACTGAATCAATCACGAGTAAATTTAATGTGCAGCATAACGGTTTTGATGACATTCCCAGTTTTCACTAGCTCCTTCGCTTGAGTGCTTGAATAGATTTGATAGTCGATGATATTGTGCAATCATATATTACTGCTCATTACACGTACATCAACCTAAGACATGTTTATCGAATGCTATTTTTCTTTCTACAGCTGGTTTTATAATTCCGGCATTTTTACAATTAAAATAATTTGATGAGGTAGGCTACAACAATGGAAAGGAAGATGGCTTACTATAAAACCATAGATTGACAAAATGTGACGCTGTGCCTAGGACGTAGTGGCTTTAATCAGCCTTAAGAACGAAATAGCATTCATGGCATCGCTTCATAACTTAACGCATTAATCGCATTCATAACTTAACGATTCCTAACGATTCGCACGACACGTTTGAAGTGGTGTCACTCCTTAAAGTCTGAATGCGATTGAATTACTCCTACTACAACGCAATACCACCACCGAAGAGGCGTAAACTATGGTACATGCTGATATTGCGATTATGCAAAGCGCGTTATAGAAAGGCATGGAGCTCCATGGGCTCTCAGGAATTCTGAAGTCGCAGAAATCGTAGCGAAGTGCTAATAGTTAGCATTGTAAACACTGATTTTTCGAGAACGGCAATGTGGCGAATTTAATTGGATATTTTCATATAAGCCGTGTTAATACTCTATCTACTCAAAATAAATGGTTTTTGATGTTGGAAGACTTTAGAAAGAAAGTCGCTCTGTTTTACTACCACCTAGAGGAGAGATGCTCCAGCTGTTCCACCATAATATACCACATGGAGCATCATAACTGATATTGAAGTTGCTTCTCTGAGCATGTCAATTTGCTTTTCATTTTGCTTGTATTTCCACACAATTTGAGCATTCGTTTTCTTCCTCTACGCCTCATTGCCCACCTAACGGCAGTCAATGATATTCTATAATTGCACAGCAATTTTTCCATTATGTTCTTTGGGCATGGAAAATCAGATTATAAACTCACAAATGTAATAAACGTAGATAATTGCAAATGTTTAGAAATCTTCAGTTGAAAATAATGCTTAAAAACTTATTTAAGGCGATAATGTATTATCAGAAGAATATTTTCTATATTTGTCTTGCCATAAAAAAGTTCGGCAGTTGGGCCGGAACCACCGAACTTCTCGAAGACCTAATACTGTAGTACTCTATACTTTCTGTATAGTACACCCCTAAATGTGATTACACTGTCAATAGAAGAATCAATCGTACAAATTACAATGACACCGGAGGATATCACTCACTACCAGTGACCGGTTCGAAACTCCGTTCACTCAAAAGTTCAAGTGCTTTGCTACATTCACCAAAGACATGCACAGTCTTTGATATTGACAGTGAAAGAGTATTGAGTAAATTAACCGTGATTTCTATTTTCTACCTACAGCTTGCTAGAGAACGGATGCGAATGCTTAGGGAATACTACAAAGAAACTGAGCTGCTACCGACAAAGAGGTTGTATGCACATGGAAGTAAACAGTAAAGAGTTATCGATATTTAACTTTCTCTATTTCTTTCATCAGAGCAGTTTTTGTGGTTTCTGATTCATTTGAGGTATTGAAAATGTTGGAAAAACAACATCAGGTTTTTTTCGAAACATTGAAGAAAAATGGATGTTAAATACAAATTAATTCGGACAGCCCTTTAATGTGGAATCATTCCAATCTACAGATCTTGAAATGTGCCTTTAGTTCATGCATTGATTAATCTTGAAATTTCGTAGCATTGATATTGAAGTTCAACAATGAGTGGAAGAAACTTTTTCTTTCTAATAATAGCAAGAATCCGTATAACAGATTCATTTACATCCGATCAACGCTGATAGTGCTCAGGTTTCACCGATAATCAAATTCGATATTCTCACAAAGGCGAGCACAATAGGTTTTATGAATTAATGTGAATGATAACATGAAGTTTTCCAATCATTTGAAAATCGTCCGTTCATTGTCGCTTGATTACAAGAGCAATAGAAAATTAAAGCAGCGAAACATGACCCTATCTATACTTTGATGGAGATTTTGACCCCTTTCGCAATTGTTCTTGTACCTCTTAAGCTGCCAAACCTGCGGTTTATTGTCTTTTGGCATATGTTCAAGCGTTTCACCACGAAACGTAGGAGCTGGGCTATTGCTAAGTCAAGTTTATAACCGATTCGAAAGTATTTTTTTGAAGGGCTGAATTTTGCCACCATTTGTGGTTACTTTAAACGAAGAGGATCGACTTTCAGTATAAGTCAAAGTAAGTATATAACACTTTGGTATAAGTACATAGACATCGTATAGAGCATTGTGAAATCAAATAAAAAACAAGTTTTATACTCCTTTAACTTTGTAGTTGTAATGGTGCATCTAAATAGCAATTTCTGTCTCCTTACTTTATCATTTGTAATCTGTGGGTATATGAAAGTCGTCCTTCTTGAACTTCTTAATCAAATCTGTAGGTACTTAGAACTGTAGAAGACAGTAAGAATTAGAATTAGACAGAAGAATTTAGAAGACAATTGGAATAACAAGTTTTGAAGGAAAATCTTCCGCGGTTGTATTTGAGCTGTATTTCCACAAAACAATCTTGTCACTCCCATTTCGTGTTATTCATAGTCAGAATTCAGAAAAATTTTGAAAATTTGAAATATCTCCAAAATTCGTTATCTTATTCACAGTACGATGTGAGCAAGTTAAAGAAAGCTGTCATTCGAAAGTTCATGCGCTAAATCAAGTACATTGTATCCTATCGTCAATTTGATGTAGTTTTAAACAGGGCAATTATCACCGGTAAGCAACAATTATTGCTGGTAAATTTGTATCAAAAGAGATGTAGATGGTGATTATTAACGGAAATATTGCTCTAGAAGTTTATTAGAAATTATTTAGAACAGTCACGGGTAAAACTACCCAAATAAGAAGTAACCAGTCATTTTTCATCACTAATTTCATATGATTAGGGGTGGGGGGGGGCGGAATCCCCCGCGACACATCGATCGGTTTCAGAATCCAGTATGGTAAGTTGGGTTTTCGTGTTTGTAGAGGAACTGGGTTCACTATTTTCTGACTTTGATATTACGATGACATAATTGTTCTGAAATTTACTGCACAATGCATTTTCTAATGATGATTAAAATTGAGGCATCAGTTTTGACCAATTCGTTTAGTTCACATTTTTAGCAATTCAGAATTTCGGAGCTATATACGAATGATGTTCACATATAACACGCATGCGAAGATGACTGTCCTTTGGATTATATTTATGAAAGTTCAGATGCATATCTTCTCTATACTTTTATTTTCAATTTTATTGTTATATAAAGATACTCGACATATTAAGTGGCCATGTAGGCTAGTCTTCTTTCCATATTTTTCAGTAGGCTATTCGTAAACATTGAAGAACTAGGATGCAGCTTGCGTTTCTCGCAGTTTAGGACTTCCAACAATGATTGTCACAAATATGATCAAAGATGTTACATTTTAGACAATTTTTCATATCAGTGTCACGAAATGCAACCAAATGCTTCACGACGACAATAAATGTTTACAAAATAATTAATTTTAAATGCAATTTATTTGAACTGGGCCCTACATATCAAACATGTTTTATCTGAGCTGCTGATTTCACATTTTCGCTTGCGTGGCTGTCATTTTTGAATCAACATTTCATCATGAGAGAAATGTCAGTTAACTTTGTCACAAAAAATGGACTGTTTCTGCAGCACGGAATAAGTAAATTTCATTACGATCAGCAATCTGAGGTTGTATAGTGACAGCAAACATCGTAAAACCGCCTCTTCGTACAACTGCATAAATCAATGTTCAAAATGAATTTTCAAGTTTCACTTTAAAACTCAAAGTCGCAAGTTTCACTTCCCCATGATTGTTTGAGACTTTTAACGAAAACAGATGGGAGCTGAAATTAGTGGTGCTCCTTGTCTTAACCACATATATTTCTCGGTTGTAAATTGTGAGGGGATCCCATTACAAAACATCTGAAAAAACCTGTCCCCAGAGATTGAGACAAATATCTCTTCAAATCCCATGACCCAGCAATGCAAGCAAAATTAAGTCATGTATGCTCCTTCCATTCAATTTGCATTTCGTGATTTGAATGTGATTTGTAATGACAAAGCTGACATCACTACTAGCGTCTTCTTATCAGTAGTATCGGTAAGCTTTCATAAACATCATGCCTTCATTCCACCACAGTGCATAGCGAGAAAGCATTCACAAGACATATATGAGCTGCATCTATAACAAAATTATCTCATAAAACAATTGGTCTATTCTTTGGGAACATCGTTCATAAAAGGTTCATATCTGCATATTGTACTTTGCATGGCAAGAATTGAAAGCTTGTGTTTCAGTTGTTGATGTTGGTGTTTCCTATTAAATATTTCTAAACGTCGGGGCACACTTCTACAGTGTATACTTCACATCAATTTTCACATCAACGCAGATGAAGAAGAGAAATTGCTAGCTTACATGTACATCGATCATAATCTGTAAAAATGACCTTTTCGAACTTTAATTACGAATCTGCATGTACACCGCATTTTTGTCATATAAAGTGATGACGGTCAGTTGGTCACAAACAAAGTTAAGAAAATTCATTGAAGAAAACATTGTAGGTACATACTGTGAGATTAAAAAATCCGAAGGAGGGCTGAATATTCCTAAGGCAAAGGGATTAATAATAGTGACAAATTTCAAGAATATTCACGCACACATGAATGTATAAAGACAACAAACTAACAATTCCTTGCATTCTTGCATTCTGTAAATTTTAGGCCTATATAGCATCATATTTAATCATTTATCTATTAAACTTTGCTTTGACTTTCTATTTCGCAAAAACTGGGAATTGCAGATGAATGTGTTGATGAGGTAGGATTTTGGGCATGTTGCATTATATTTCCTTGTCTCATAAATTCAAGATGATAAAAACACACGCCATCTGGAGATGAATCGAATTCGCACATAAATGAGATTATATTATTTTAAATGAGCTCTCAGTGATCTTCTTATTTGAAAAACTCCTTCAGGATGGACAGCCGCAACCTATGAGCACCAGCCGCACATGAGCAACAGGTAAGTGCATAATACTATTCTACATAATCATATAATTTCACCTGCAGTTGTGAATTATGGCTGTGTTTTCCATAAATAATCAATCTGAGACATTTGTAAATTGGGTCTTGTCACTGAATTATATAATCTTCAAGTAACGAATCCTTCAATTATACTTCCGCTGAACTTATTATCTGAACTAAGTTAGTTTGACGGTACATTTTCAAAGTAGTGCATTTTGATTTGAACAGCTGCCTACGTAGGGGGTTTAAAAATTGTATAAAGCATTCTCATTTTGCAAAATGCAAAGGAGTCAACTTAATTTGCATATTTTTTGCATTAATCGCAGTTATTAGCTTTCCCCTCATATGCCCTTCAAGTCAATAAGGACATAGAGAGAAACTTTTAAGAGCTCTCTGCAGCGAAGCTATTAACATTATTGCCGACTCGCAAGAAATTTACCTTAAGTGTTTTATTTTCAATTTACTGTCAATGAAAGCTTTCACGAGCGCTAAGAATGTTTCAAGTTCCTCGCAAGTCACAAATAATTCATTTAGGATTCGCTTACTATCATGTGACAATTGTAAAAGATGAAGAAAAAAATAATGAAATAAACTTTCTCGGTCATATCATGGAAAGTTGTGAGTCAAAGGCAATCAGAAAAAACATGACTAGGGTTTCACGCCTCACAAAGCTTTATAGAAATTTTCTCTGCGGACTTTCTCACCCACAAGCAAACGTGTTCTGATTTCTGCCCGACTTCTTCAGTGAGCTCGTCCGGAAACTTGTTTCCAGACGTCTTTCAGCTGCTATCCCCGAATGTCATCAGATAAACACAGGTCTGTTCAAAAGTAACAAAGTAAATCGATGAGTTCAAAATCGAAAGAAATTCCATAGCTTTGAAATGAAAATTGATGAAGATTCAATTAAAAAAATTTCGTTCTCACCTATGTCTAACAAATCCAAGTTAAAGAAAACAAAAATAATATGAGAAGTGCTTATTATTTCTATTCTTCATAATATTCTGGATTTTATTTCTATTAAGCTTATTAAGACCACTCTATATACTAAACTGTGTAACTCTACGCTTTGTGCAAAACAATAAGAACACACCGCTATTATGGCACATAACTTTAAAATGTTGCAAGATGATCTCTTCATTATTCGCTTTCAGTTGCTGATGTGCTGAGTGCTGAAACAAGTCTATAAGTCTATAAAACGTCCAACGTCTTTTTTAAGAAATATCTCTGACTATCACTTTCTTGATCAAATATGCGCTACTACCAGTTTTACAAGAGTGTGGCCTTCAAAAATTGATATTGGTTGTCCGATTATAAAAGATTCATGCGATCTTGTAGAGGCATCATGATATCTTTATCTCAGGAAGGAGATATAATACTACGAGGGTGGGGAGTACACGGAGATAGAAAGGGCTGGAATTCATGATCTCTTCAACCCCACTAAGCACCATCTGGCATCCATTTGATTTGGTAACCGGCGCTAATGTCCTGTCAATCCTAATCGCTGGGAGGCGATTATTGTTTGTGCTGGCTTACCCCAGTCTGAGGAGGGCAGTGGAACCCTGATAAAATGAATAGGCTACGAGTACTAAATACCATCAGAGCTTCAGGCATCCATTCTTTGCAGCCTTTTAAACCTGCGTCCACCACTGCCTCAATGGGGGTTAGAACTGCTAAGTTCATAAGACTGTGTCCCACCCAGACAGAAAGGGTTATGTCAGGAGGGGCATCCTTCTATAAACATTTGCTTTAGAGCCTTTCTTTATGGAATGATGGTCTGATAACAAGTGGAGAAGCATGAAAGAAAATTGAAGGTTCACCAGCGAATAAGGTCAGCCAACGGCCACATGGAATGTTGAAAGCATGCTAAAAGATCGGCCAACTTGTTGAAGTCATGCGGAAAAGGCGAATGACGTGTGTTACATGCAGGAGATGAGATGGAGAGGAGGAAGTACACATTGTTTTGGAGCAACGGAACGGGCTCTATAGATGCAAGTTCTTCGGGCAAGACTTTTGAAGGATTTTCCGGTATTCGTGTGCTGATTGCTGAAAAGTGGATTAATCAAGTCGTACCAGCAAAGTGAATGAAGGAATAATTGCAGGCAAATTAGTAAGCGGTAGTAGGCTATTAAATTCCATTTCTATCTTCTCTTCACAATCTGGATGAAATGATAAAGGAATATATATATATTCTGACACTGCCTATACGATGTTTTGAGTTCAATGCCCCCACCAGGGTTCTGGACACACTTCAATGGACCGAACTCCACGTGAACATGCTGGTGGGACACCTATGAAATGCATCGGCCTGTGAAATATTGCGCCTTCTTCTTGACCAAACACCTACGTTCATAGAGTAAGTATATTTAGGTAGAGTGGTAACTCAGTATTTATTAAATCGCCAATGTGTATACTCTTTCGATTTCATAAAATGAACTTGACGTCTAACCCAGCACCACATGTGAGATATACGAATTTTTGGACTTTTGGGGAAATGTACACGAATTGACTTCTTATGACAGCAATCCAGGAGAAAGAAAAGCAATTTATAAATCCTCCATAGCATGACAACCTTGAGAGGTAATATGGTTTATTATATTAGCAATGCGATTGCTTATCATAGCTTACGCGTAAGCTTATCATAGCTTACTATAATAAGATTATTTTCTCAAGTGTGATCATATATATCACAAACTACCTGCCACTGAAAGAGCAAAATCATCATAATAATGAAAATGATCTCTAAAAGGTGTAAATGGGTCAACATTACTATTCAGCACTATTCAGATTCAAGAAAAGACGCCTTGTGAATCATAAAATCATGCCGCTGAAAATTGAATTAAAAACATGACATCTCAGCCAAGAAGCTTTCAATAAGATCTCAACTTTTCCGTGAAGACTTACAGGGGTTTGCAATATAATGCATGTCATAAAATTTCCTTATCATCAGCTTAATTTCCGCTTCATTATGATGCCTGTTAGCATTTATATGCATTCCTTTGATATCCAACTTGTTTCACACTACCTATAAAAGGCACGTCATCTCGGTAGTATATAAATACAGGAATAATTTGAAAAATTTTGGCATTTTAAAAACTGATCAAATAATCTTTTGGACAGCAGGAACGTAATCTCCGCAATAAAGTGAATCTTTTGATATAAAAATTTTCATTGTATACATATACTTTTTTGAGTCGACACTCTACCTACATATACTTACTATGGTTGACCTGCTCTCCTGCTTTTGATTACTATATAACTAAGCAAGAATTATTTCGCCAATGGCAATGGGCGTGTTGGATGTGATACCGAGGGTTTAGGCAGTGTTCATAGTGGCTTCAGATATGGTACAAAGAATTCGGGGGAGAAGGTATCCCTATCTCCGGAGAAGCAGCAGGCATAGTTGTCTGTAACACGTTATTCCGCAAACGGGACAGCTGTTTGATGACTCGTGCCTCTGGTGCGAATGCATCCCAGATTGACTTTTTGTTGGTTAGAAGTAGACCCAATAAGCAAGTAGAAATTGTCAAAGTCATACATGGCGAAGAATTGGTTCACGGTACCGATTAGTCACTGCCTAAATACCGGTTAGGCCGGAGACACACAGAATAAACCATAAACCATAAGCCATTTTGACATTTTTTTGTTCTCATGACAGGCAATAGAAGCAGACAGAAAAAGAAAATGATGGGGATAATATTTTTCTAATTTTTGTAAGAGCTTGAAGCATAGCAAAGCTTAAGCATAAAAAATGACGCGTTATATCACAACTTCGGTTATATTGAAGATAATCACTCAAGGATTCTAAACCGGGTGATGGCTTATGACTTATGATTTGTGGCCTATGATTTGTGGCTTATCCTGGGTACTCCGCAATCAAAGGCGGTCTATGGCTGATGACCTATGGCTTATTCTGTACGTCAGCTCCCATTGAAACTTAGGGTGTTGGAATTTTCTTTACGGCTTTTTGCTTATGATGAGGATAAACGTATGAAAGCATGCATATGCATTCGAACCAGTACATAATAAATAAAAAGGAGGTGAAACACCCAACAAAGTACTGACATACAATTTATAACTGATGTGCGTTTAATTTAGTGTTTATCATAGAAGTAACGAAAGGGAAGACTGTATTTTTCCTTTTGACTGAACGGCACAAAGTTACAGAGTATTGATTCTTGAGATGTTTTTATGGCTTATCGTGTGTGCCTCCGATCGTAGCATGGCGCAAAAACAAAAGAAGTTAACACCAAAAATAAAGCAGGAAGAACTGAAAAGAGAAAGCGGCAGATGCGCATAAAACCAGAATACGTATAAAGCGGTGTTTTTCATTTAATTTGTGTCAAGTAGAGAGGTTCATATCTGCATATTGTACTTTGCATGGCAAGAATTGAAAGCTTGTGTTTCAGTTGTTGATGCTGGTGTTTCCTATTAAATATTTCTAAACGTCGGGGCACACTTCTATATTTCACATCAATTTTCACATCAACGCAGGTGAAGAAGAGAAATTGCTAGCTTACATGTACATCGATCATAATCTGTAAAAATGACCTTTTCGAACTTTAATTACGAATCTGCATGTACACCGCATTTATGTCATCTTATCAACTACACACCTTGATAACGTATGTCCAAAACATTGTGAAAGTGTCATATTGTCAAAAGGAGCAATCATCCTTTGTACAACTATAATCGATTGTATAATTTCAAGTTTAAAAGAGATTAGAGATTCTCTCACTCCATGTTAATTGAAGTATTTATGTCCATTTGACAATTTGTAAATAAATTGAATCGCACATCTAGCCCAATTCAAAATCTCTGCTCTGGATGCCTTTCGAGGGTCGTCTCAACAAAGCATGCCCGGTAGAAAGAATGCAAAAGAGTGATGACATGAGATGTACAATGAGTCTCCGAAATCAGATACAAATTACAGTTGCAAAGTACACACAAAGAATGACGATGAAAAAGTAATAGAAAGTTCTTAAGAAAGATACAAGAGGGACACCGACATTCGACAAGTCACCATCTGAATTCGAAATAACTCGAGAAATAATTCGAGAAACCGGTTTCCACCTGTTAAGCCGAGGAGCCGAGGCACAACCGATGAGAAGAATAGAATAGAATAGAACTATCTTTCTAGCTTCCGCACTTGAAGTGCATCTACACAGGTTGCAACGATTCAACGTTGCAATGGTGAACAATTGCACAATTGATGGGCACAAAAGGAAAGCAGCATTTTATCTATTATTTCAAGCTTGTCTTCGCGCTCAGTCCTGGAAAATATCTTTATGAATCAAAACAGAAATACATCACGGAAATAGATATCATGCATCCAACTTCGATTCGATGGCAGGGCGACTTCGATTTATCAAAACATATTTTTGTTAGGGCAATCGGATGATGAACCGTAAATCCAATCATAATTCGAGGTTAGTTGAAAAGTTCTTAGCCTTGTTAACATACTATATATAGGGCTTAAGTAGATATTGAAAATAAGGAATTAATGGAATGTTTCAACGAAGACATGCCAGAAACAAGGACATTGCAAAGGAATGTAGAAAAGAATACTAAAGCAAACAGAGAAATTTGCATGAATCGAATGCTTTGCAAAACATCGATGTCTTATTTAAGGTACCGGTACATTTCCCCGACTCATTGCAACAGCTGTGTCAGAGTGTATGAGGAGTTTTGATTATCAACACACTGTAAAAATGCGATCTGACTGTGTCTAATGACATCAAATGACATTCGAAAATCGAACGTTTAGAAGCACATCAATCTTATTCAATATGCGGTCTGAGGTATGATTGAACTTATTGCATTTCTGCTTCCCATTCATCATGATAATCAGTAGCCTTCCTTCAAGAGTAGAAAGTTGTCTGTATAGCTCATTGGTTCATGACATGTAGCAATCAGGTAAATGGTTCAAATCTATTTCAAATCTACAGAATTCTAGTATGAATGTGCGAGAAATTTAATAATTTACATTTAATAAATACTTTATCCATGATTTTCCGACTTCTCATTATCTAATAGGCTGTCACGAATGCATTTACATGCATTTCCACAACATGCACATTGTACCATACCAAATCTCATGAAAGATTGGAAAACATACAAGCGTACAAACTAATAGTAGTTAGCAGCCTAATTTGCCATGACTGTGATGCTCTTCTAGCAGCTGACTATTATGATATGCTAAGATCAGCAATGACAACATTTTATTTTGAGGAAAAATGATATCATCAAACATTTTTGTCCCATTATATTTTCTAATCATAGATTCATCACGTGCACATTTTGTATTGAAGCAAATTTCTTCTCTTTCATTTGTTCAACCCATGTCCTTCCCCACTGGTTGATTCATGTAGCGAAAAGCAACAGGATTTTGTATGTCAGTCTGTCTATCATCAGTAGGCCATTCTTTCAGTAGGCCTATGATTGAAAATTGAACTTATTAATAACTCTTGATGTTTTTGAAGTCTTGACCGTGATCTAAATATTTTTAGCCTTTTTTTCTTACTTAAGATACTGTTGGCCTAACCGACTGCATATTGTAGGTATATTCGCAATTCGAATGTATAAAGCATAAGTCAAAACTTGCAATGTCTAATGTGTAGGCCATAGACCCTACCTAAGCTTTGATATACAAGAACTTTTGCATGACTAAACTGCTTTCTTCGGTCTTCCATTATTTGGAATCTATCGATGCTGCATGCAATCTAATTTTAACATCATTGCTAAGAGCAGTAAAGTGTAAATCGAAAAATTCGTATGACGAGATCTATTTATGGTGCAGGCCTACGTATTTTTCACTAAAAAATGGTGTATTTTCATTATAAAAAAATAAAATGATATCATTGCCGATCATAGATGATATGTACAGTAATAACCCGGTGAGTTCATTCTTCTAGGGCCGCCTACACGGCAATACTCTCCCAAACTTAGCTCCCTCAGAAGGAAACACGAGAGCAGGTTATTGTGGTATGACAAAAAACATTGGCCATTTAATTTTTCTTGTTGCATGTAAACTAACTCGAGGCTGAGCAATGGTTTCATTTAATAGACCTACAAAATACACGCCTACACGTCCTTTTGTGTAATGCTTCACTCGATGTTCGGCAGTCATGTACCGCATTTCACACATTGTTGCAATTGTAGTGATTTCTAGCCGAACTACGAGTATTATGCGCAGCACTCAGTGATAAACTTTTTCCTCATTAGATGAAGGCGAAGCGCAAACCGAAGTATTGTGCATTTACCATTAATGTCTTAATTAAGTTTGCATTCTAATACTTTCAATTGACGAAGCATCCTCAACTTTAAAAATAGCTGTCAATTAAATAAATTGTGTAGATATAGAACAGACGTCTAAAGGGGCGTAGCTGAAAAGTTCACCTATTTTAGTGCTCATAGTAGGAGGGAACAGACAGTATGATTTTGACAACGATTTTGATCTGACCAATGTAAAAAAAGGTTCCGCCGTTGACTACGCGTCCTAACGAAACTCAGCTGCAACTATATTCATGCCGCACTTCTGTTTTCAAGAAGTTTCTGTTTACCAGTGCAGCAGCTGTAGTGTGTTAGACAGGCATCCTTTGAACCTGCCGAGTTTTTAGCGTTTTTAAAGGATTTTCGAAGATCGACGCATAATTTTGTCAATTTCCAGTTCACTCAATTTCAAACTCCAAACTGGCCGTGTATGGCAGGCTCCGAATGATGTAGTAGGATTTCTTTTCTGTGGCTGTGTTTAAACAGGTTGGGGAGTTCGTGCAGAAGATGTAGCCGTGAAATTCATTGAAATATTATTTATGACCACACTGATACTTTGAAAGGAATGTCAACGAATGAAATGATGAAATTATAGTCAAATTATCTAACTGGTCATACGTCTAAATCAAGGCTATGTATATGTGATGCGAAATTGGAGATTTTAAATTGAGGCGTTTAATTGGTCTCATACTGTCTCATTGCCTGTAAATCTTTCGAAGTCAAGTGTTATGAATATCACTACTTATAGGAACAATTGCTGTGTTAATCCAATTAGTATTGACGCGGAGACAAACCTTGAAACTGTTAGCTCTTTTTGGCATCTTGGAGGCATTTTTTCCGATGATTTAACTTGGAATACCCATGTGAAGTATATTGTAAAAAATGCCTCTAGGCATATTTTTATCGTGATAAATTTAAGTCGACTTGGTTGCGATCCGACCTTGTTGCTACGAGCATATAAAACATTTGTCAGTTCTGCCTAATCCGCCTGTTTTTCTAACGCTCCCCAGTATGTTCTAAGCGAGCTTTTGAAAGTTGAGCGCAGAGTCTTCAGGATCATGAACACTTTGAACATTATCGCCAATGCTTCTCAATCGCGTGAAAGACGTTTTGCTTCCATCAATAAAAACACGCTTTTTTGTATAATAACACACATTTTGAAATATAAAAACACGCTTATTCCAATGAAATCGCAGTCAGATAACAACAGCCAATCAACATGAAGCGCTGTAGCTTTCTCTCACTAGATGCATTTAACGTCCACATGCCTCTCAAAAATATCAGCTATGTTTTCTGAATTATTTCCTTTCCAAGCGGCTAGATTTCTTAGTCACTCACTAGTTCAACAATACTTGTACAATCTGCAGATGCAAGCTGATGCAGATTTGCACAGGTTAACCCACAAATCTGCGAGTTTTACCATCAATAAACGATTACTGTTTGTAGCTACCGTCTTGTAAAAACGCATAGCTGTTCAAGCCGCTAGGTCGAAAACGCGTTTGCGCACCCTTGTATTGTAGATAGCTTTCCTAGGTACCTTTCGGGTGCAAATTGATAAAGATTTGTATCAGTTAGGACACTCAGTTTCATTTTTTCCATCAATAAGCGAAGCTTCTTTACAAGTACTCTCTTGTGAATGTGCATAGAAATTCAAGAATCTCTATCAAAAACACGTTTGTGCACACTTATCATTTAATACACATTCTAAAGTACCCATGGACGGAAATCGATGCAAATTATCTTATGGCAAAGGAGAAATCTGCTTGCATTTCTATCACCAAAGCGTCCATCTTATAATTACTTCAACAAAGAAGACGCATACCATAGCATAAAATGATTGTCTTTTAAATCACATTACGGCTTCTACAACAGTACGCTGATGCATACATACAGGATTAATGCATGTATGGACTTACTTTTCATCTAGAGACTTGAAATTCTATGCATTTTCCTGAAAGAGTAGTTGTCAAAGAGGATATTTTGGTGATAGAGATACACGCAGATTTCTCCTTTGCCATAATGTTATCAGTGTACTTTGCAAATATGCACGGCAATTGTCAGTTCTCTTTATATGCTGCAGATCTCTTTGTGGCAGAGGAATCTGCAACTGCAATTTTTCACATGCACTTCAGCACATACAATTTATTTTTTCTTGATCTAGCAACATTGACCTAGATACGCACCCAAATGATCGGCTGAATTTGCTATAAACAAACCGCTTTTGTCCATCCTAGTCTCACTAACCTAAACAAAGCGAAAATTCGGATGCATTGAACGAGCAATGCGATCATAGATTGTATCCTTGGTCATACAGTTCTGTACATGGTAACCAAAATTTCAAAATTTGACGATTTTGAGATCTAATAAAGTCAAACGAAGGATTAATTGAGTTCTGAAATCTGAATGTCACAAACGTCTATAAGGGAGCATCATCTCTTATGTGAATTTGAGTAAACCTGTCGCAATGAAAACCACAGCGCGACTTTTCAATCTTCGATCAATTCAAGCGATGATCAATTTTCCTACAAAATCAACGTATGAGAATCACTACATCACTATGGTACATCCTTTCAACTGAGTCGATTGTCTGATTCTGTGATTTCACAAGTCTCTT
>CAJQUW010014208.1:0-141175 GCA_907163375.1 Prostheceraeus crozeri | reverse complement strand
ACAACACCAAACCACCCCAACCACCAACACCAACACACAACCCAACACACACCCAACCCACCACACAACCACCCCAACCCAACAACAAAACACCACACCCCAACCACCCAAAAACCCACCAACCACACAACCACACCCAAACAAAACACACAACCCCAACCACCACCACCCAAACCAATCCCCCTCCCCTTAACAAAAACAAAAAATCACGAACAACCTCCACATTATAACGTATTTAATACTAGTTTTACAGACTCGTAAAATTGATAATATCAAACTATGCTTCTTTTTGACATACACACCATCACTGACCAACACCACCCCAAAACCCCAAACCCACCAAGCAACCAATCCAACCCCACCATACCAACAAAACCACTTAAAAAACAACACACCCCCCCCCCCCCCACCCACACACCACCAAACACCCAATATCCAACACAACAACACAACACACAACAAAAAACCACACCCCAACTCTACCAGAACCAATCTCCCCAACCTATCTACAAACCCCCCCAACTCCAAACCACCACCCCAACACAAAACCCCCACACACAACACACCAACCACACACCATCCCCACACAACCACTCCCACCCACCCCACCACACACCCCCACCCCAAACCTACACCCCACAAACCACCCAACTCCCCATACCACCCCACACAAACCAACCCCAAACCCACCCTACCCAACAACCAACCCCCCCCAACCAATAAACCCACCCAACTACACCCCACCCCCCCACCCCACACACCCACCCCCCTAAACCCACACAATCATAACACCAAAACACACCAAAACACCAACCCAACACACCAAAACCAACAAACCCACCAAACCCCCCCCACACACCCAAACCACCACCCCAACCACAAAACCCCACCAAACACTCCCACACAACACACCCCCCCACAAACACCCCTCACTCACCCACCACAATCCCCCCTACCCCAAAACCCCAACCACCACCATCGCCACCCGCAAACACCCAAACCACTCAACAACAAAAAACCCAACCCCACCCAACAACACCCCCCCACCAACAACCCAACGCAACACAACCCCCCTCCCCCACCACCAACCCACCCCAAACACAACACACAACCGACACAACCACACAACAAACACCGAACCCACACCCCCCCAAACCAACACAACACCATAAACCCAAACAAACCCCCCCCCACACACCAACACACACCCCAACCTCAACAACCCACACAACCACACCACACAACACACCCACACAACCACCGCCCACCACCCACAACCACCCACCCAAGACCAACCGCACCCAACACCACCCCAAAAACCCAACACCCACAAACAAAAACCCCACCCAACCCAACACACTCCCCCTACACCAACATACCCACCCCAAAAACCCCCCCCCCCCCACCCCCCAAAACACCCCAAAACCAATCACACCACCAACCAACAACCCACACCAAAACCCCACCCCCACACCCAACAAACAACCCCAACAACACACCCCCCCCACACCCAACACAACCACCCCCAACCCACACACCACCACAAACCAAACCACCACCAACAAACCCACCCAAACCACCACCCACCCTCCCCACAACACAACCCCCCACCCAAACCCCAAACCCCCCACATACCCCACCAACTAAACACCAATACAACCACAACCACAAACACCACCACACAAACACCAAACACACCACACCAACCCAAACACCAAAAACCCAACCACACCCACACAACCCCACAAAAACCCACACACACCACACCACCACACACAACCAACCCACCCCACCAAACACAAACCACACAACCAACAACCACCCCACACCCCACAACCCCACCCACCAACCACCACCAACACACAACCCCACCAACCCACAACCAACCACCACCCAAAACAACCCCACAACCACCCACCACCCACACAACAACACCCCACACCAAACACCCAACCAACCACCAAACCACCCAACCACACCACCACCCCCACAACCCACCCACACCAACCACACACCCCACACCACACCCACACAACACCAACAACCACACACCACCCACAACCCCAAACAAACACACCAACAACACCCACACAACCACAAATTCCTTTTATATATACTTCTTATATTATAAATGACTTAGTCTTTCTTTGTGATATTCTGCAGGATGTAAATGTGCTATAAAACACCACAGAAAACAAATACTCATACTTCATTTTTTTATGATATTATTTGAGGTGGACTGAAGGTAAAGGAACATAACACCAACCAAATTTTATTTTTATATTTATCATTACTATTTTCTTAGATATTATTTTACACACATCTCCAACCAGATTCACGTAACTTGGCTTCAATTATAACAATTATCTAATTTAAGTTATCATTGTTCAAATATGGTTTATATCATTACATTATGTAATTTTTTGGCGATTTGTAAATGTCCTTGGTTTAATTCTTCCGGAATTCCATCAGACCATTTTTTGTATAAAGTACTTCTACTAATTCTCAAATTTGAGCATACCGTGAATTCGGACCGGCTAATTTGAAACATTGACACAACCTAAAATTTCCCCACCTTGGGCCTATCGGTCCACGTGAAATTTGAAGTCTACCTAATTTTTTGAAATTTTCATTTTTTGAAAAAACCGCAAAAGTGTGACATCCGCGCAAGCGAAGCGAGCAAAGCGAAAGCGAACGCGTCGCGCCGGATGGTACCACACTATATACTACTATCAAATTTGAAGTCTACCTAAATTTTTGAAATTTTGATTTTTTGAAAAAAACCCCGCAAAAGTGTGACATCCGGCGCAAGCGAAGCGAAGCAAAGCGAAGCGAAGCGTCGCGCCGGATGTCACACTATATACTACTATCGTTGTTTATCAAAATGTCTTTGTTTTATGTCCTGCAATGGACGTTTGCATACAACGAATGCATCTTCGCACTTCAGTTGAATCTATGACTCTGTATACATTAGGCCTCAGTCACACTGGAAGCAAAGAAAACACGAGCAAAAGTATTTCCGCAAGCTATCAATCGCTCTGGTTTGCTTTGCTCGCAGTGTGGAAGTCTACAACTGCTGCAATGATGACTTTATATTTGCTGCAAAACGCTTTGCTCGGAAACGCTTGGAAAAATTCGCAGTGACAGAGGCCTTAGAAGCAATTGATGAGTACTTGTCCATAGTATTGAAGACGCGAAGGAATCATGTGCTGGACAGTGTGGCGGGGACGAATTGCACGGTTTCAGCACGCTGTCATACGTTGGCACTTCAATCAACCATTTAGAAAAACAGCTACATAGAACGGTTCAATCCACAGAATTAGATTGTTTAAGCGTACCACTTTGCTAGAAGTGCAAACTGTTTCAAAACGATGGCACACGCAGGAACTTACTCAGTGGAAAAAGAGAAAATTTTAATGCCTTGCAGAGATAGGAAAAAAGTCGTGCGTCGCTTGCGGATTGCTATAAATTCCTTCGAAATGCTCCGACCGCCACGATTCCCTCAGATTCGAAGAATTCAGATCATTACACATAAGTTTCCTCGATAATGTTGGTCCATCCGAGCATTATTAAAAAAGTTATCAGGCGCAAGAAAAAAAGTTCTCTGTAGAACTTGACATCGTCTGTGCCTCTTTGTTGTGCAATCTGGTTGAAAGCAGTCACTGAAGCTTTACACACTTTGGCGTGTTTAATGTTGAACTGACTGTTCATTGTTCGATTGCCACGGTAGTATGTTAGCAGATAGTACCATTTCATTAGCGTTACATGTTCCAACGATTCCTTTCTAATCAAACAGAAGAAGAGACGAGCTGTCTTATTCTGTGGTTCAATCTATTCATCTTGTCAACACTGTCCTTCAATCTGAAACGGAGCTACCGATAGAATGCGAAGTTAGCGTCTTCATAGCGCAAAAAAAATTGATAATAATTTTTCGATTTTTATGGCTTGAAATAGCGATGTATTTGCTTGCCAATCGCTCTATTATAGAGTTCTTGAAGAAAACGCTACCTCATAGCGTTGTTCATCAATATAATTGGAAAGTGTTTCAGAATAACTCCATGCCCAACTATTGTCAAAATCAATTGTCCTATTTCTATGTCCTGAAAGTATCACCACTCTCACTATAGATTATAAATTATAATCTGCTGAGAATTGCTGGTGCTTTCAGGTTGCCAATTCCTCATTTGCTAGAGGCTTCTTGCAGAAGTCATACGCGGCTAATTTCCATTTTTACGCAGGCCGAGTTAATTTACGCAGGCAGACTATTGTGATTATCTGATTAATGAAATCACTTATATAGTCAACATAGAATTTCAATGCGATTATTGCCTTCACGCCTGGATGCGACGAATTTATGGATAGACTTAATATCTGAGAAAACTGTATCCATACAAATAATGTGAAAATAGCATCCTAATTATTTGGATAAAAGGAAAGTCGTGCTATTTATGTCAGTAAGCTCATAAATTTTCGCATACTCAGGCCCCATCAGAGGATAGAATTCTATAATAAATTTTATCATTTTTCACAAAAAATGATGTTTTGATTATCTATTTGGAAATTGTGATAACATGCGGGACATGGGCTTTCCTGAACACTCAACCCTCACCTTAAAACCAACGCTATTGGGGATGACCGACCAGTTAGAAATTAAGTATTCGAGGACAGAGATGCATTTTATCTCCCCATCTATTCAACATCTACTACTCACAGAATATCATGAGAAAGTCATCATATGGTTTAGAAAAGGTGTTTCCGTTGATTAACACCACATAGCCAACCTCATATGCTGGCGACATATTGCTCATAGCGGGCGGTATGAGGGAACTGTTGGATTTGGTGGACGGAGGAAGGATTGAAAGCGAAAGAACCGGCATGCTACTTTATGTAAAGAAAACGAAAATAATAGAAAACTCAAAAGTGATATGGTCACCAAAGACAAAATCAACAGTCAACCTGCTGAAAATGTTGCACAGGTAACTTATCTTGGTGTTATTTTCTGTCAATTACGGCAACAGAAAGAAAACTGACATTGATTGGACATGTCCTGAGTAGCATCGGATATAATAAAACTCTGCTCCGTAGAGTAGTGCATGGACCAATGAAAAGGCGATAACCGAAAACTCGCTACTGTGATAATAATAGCGTGTGCGGCATGTTTATATTGGCGGCTACGCAGGTAGCTCAAGATAGGAGCCGGTGGAAAGCCATGGTGCTGAGCGTCACAGCTAGTCGCGACCGACAAATCCATCAATGAAGATGTTGGATAAACGATTTCCTTTGATCAGTTAACGCATGATGACGTCAAGAAAAATGTTGGGAGTATGTCTGATTGAATTGGGAAAGTTAAGCCATGCTGAATACATCTCAAATAGGAGTTTATAAGTTCAAAATTTGGAGTTTATCAGAAATACTACAAGTCACGTAAAACTAGAATCGTAGCCATTATAGTTTTGGAACAATATCAGTAAATGTCAGGCAAAGATCCTGTATCCCTTGGGTAAAAGAGGGTTTTAGCCTTCTTATATTCTGAGCATAGAAGCAATATATCGAATCAAGATCAATTTCTAGAAAGCTGGTATCTTCATTCAAATGAGCAAATAGTAAAATCAATACCATTGCTTCAAGATGGCAAGACTTTGCGGTTGAAAAAGTAGATAAAAACCATCAGAAATTCAATTTACACAGCGCTTCCATTGTCAAAACCACTTACGCAAAAAAAATCGCGATTTACGCAGCTGCGCAAATTTACACAGGCGTAGGATCACCGGCCCGTGTATTGGTTGGGGGCAGTGCTAAGCATAAAATGCCCTTTCCTGCAGGGTTGGTCGGCAAAAAAACCCACCCGGGGTTTTATCGGGTTATATCCGGGCGGGTTTTTTCGGGTTTTTTATACCGGGTTTTTCGGGTTTAATCTAGTTATTTCGATTTTCTTGAAATTAAGAGGTAATCTCTTATTTTAAAATTATCATTTTATTGAAAAATCAAACTACATTGCACACATCAGTGTAATGTAAACCATGATTAAAATACAATATCATGAGAAAATATTGGTGAGTACTTAGTATAGGTTACTGTATTTTAGCCGTAATTGATTCAATTCAATGATTCAGATAATTACAGGCTATCTAAATAAGGAATCATATGAAGTTATTCTCTCACCTACATTTACGAATAGTATACTTTACACAAGATTGGCTGTTATCTAAAATTTATAAGTTTTTTCTATTATTGTATTATCAGAGAGAAAACACATGTGTAGAGGTCTATAAATTGAACTTTATATAAAAAATATGGTCAAAACGGGAAGATCTAATGAGTCATCTGAACATCGATCACCAAATATCTGTTTGTCATACCGGTATTCCAAAAGTAAGAAAATGTAGGCCTAGACAAAAATATAGGCCCAACTGTTATCAGTGTTACTGATACTAAAGCTAAATAATACGCAGATCGTTTCGTCGAACTTTCATATCATAATTTCGATTCATTTTATTTATTTATTTTTTGATAACCTGAGGATGGTCGTTTGGTGTGGTCGAAAGACCTCGTCCTAATATGTGAAATCGAGGACGCACGCTCTTTCTTATGGTCCGAAGTGTCCGTCGCAGACTTGCAGCCTGCTGCGGTATCAGTAATGACGCGCGCGTACCACGCACGCGCCACCCCGAACTCCCCATCATTTCCGAGTGTCTTTTGTATGCTATAATAACATTAATGACCAGACTTGTGGGCAGTGGCTTTAAATGATTGTTTGCCAATATCGATCTTATCTTACGCACTTTCGACTGCACCAGCCACCCAAAGACATGCGACCAGCAGCGTCAACCAATATGCGTGTGCTCTCCCGAATTCCCCATCATCTCACGAATGCATCACTACAGTCCGCTGTTGACAAATCCAGGCTGGCTGATGTCCGGCGAGTCAGGGATGGACAATGGGCATCATATCAGCATAGGCGTTAAATTTCTTGCGCAATGAAAACATCGGACATTGACATATTATTCGGTTTTCCTTTTCAATATTTGGTGTTGTAGTAAGAAACATGTAGATTACGGAATTGTATACATTCCATACGATGATTTTTGAGAAGAGGCAGAGTCAATAAATCAGAAAAATGAATTGGCATTACTGTATTTTAATTAGAAGCATCGAAAAAATGACATAATATGGAAAAATCCATTTCACCCGATTTCACCCGCCCGATTTCGCCCGCCGGGCGGGTGAAATCGGGTTTTTTTCTGACCGGGTGGGTTTTGACCAACCCTGCTTTCCTGAGTGCTGCCAAAAAAGAACATAGGGCTTGTCTAATTGATTATAACTGCAGACTACTTACGAAATTGAAACATCCACATGAAAACAAATAGTGTAGCTTTAAAATTTTCGCCAGTGTTTCACGATCTATGGACTGCGTTGTGAATTCCGATAGAAATAACATTATCTAGTCTGTAATTTTTTATTGAAGTGCAAGAATTGCATTTAAATATTTAGAAATGCTGTAGTTAGCATATTAGTTTATCTACTGCAAAACTAATACACATGTATCACCATCGCTGTGTAGATCATGCCCGCAATTCATTGACATGCAACTTCCTTCAAATGCGACGAGTTTCTTTGGATAATCAGAGTGGGTCTGTTGAGAAACTTTGAAGCAGTCAAGGTGAGAGAGGGGTCACTATATACATGAATCAGAAGAAGAAAGAAAGCACTTTGTGAATAAAATATAATGTACAGACTACGCATTGATATCAAAATCGTCTCGAAGGTCATTATATTCCAGTACTTGACGGCGAATCTTAGAGGTATCACTCCAAGTGATCAAATCTTCTTGAGGGCGGGTGACAATAAAAGCAGGGTCTCTGATAACTTCTGGTCCAACTCGAATATGACCAGCTTCGATGAACTGCACAGCTGATTTCATATTTTCAGCCATATGACTTCGCACAAGGACAGTCGACAATCGTCGACGACAAAAGGAGGTGGCGTTTACTCGATCAACCAATTTGAGATTGTCTTTGTCCGGAATAATACCCATATGATATCTGCAATATAAAACGAACAATGAGATATTGCTTTCAACCAAATCGACTTCAGTCTGATAATAATAATGCTGATGAATCAAAGCATATATCTGACAGAACAAACTGTATAAAGAGCGGGTTTACAACAAATCGTGGCCAATTTACGCGAGTGTTTGACGTCAGAATTAGCAGACGGATGATGCAGCTAAAGTCTAGTCAAGAATATACGCCCCGAGTTTCACAATCTGCAGTAAAAATGAAACTTAAAAAACATTTCTTGGCTATGTCACATACGGTTGGACAGCAGGAGACTTTAGTACACAAATAGAGTGCATGCTTGCCAAATCGCAAGACTCGTTGCCATTCACTTTAGAAATTTCAATAAAGAGAGCACACGACTTTTTTAAACAGAAAATATGATTAAAAATCCGACGAACATTCCTTGTTGAAAGAAATTCCTAATATTTTCAGCCTTGTTCAATTACGACATAATCGACTAGAATGGGAGATGCTCTATTCTGATTGATGCATTAAGAAATAATTTAGAGTGCGCATAAAAAGATATTTAAATCCGCATTCTAAATTCTCTAAATGATATTTTCATGTCTATTAATGTAAGTATGGCACACGAAGAAAATTATTTGATTACAAACACTTGTACAAAACACACAAATTAAGTGAAAAATCATAAAAATACCATTCATGTCAGAATCTTGGAGTTTAACTCTTAAGTAACAATCAGTGTATAAGACAAAATGTGTCACTTACAACTGTTTTAGCAGTTGACTGGTGAACCGAATACGCAGTGAGTCATCATTATCGAGATCCTTCAACTCTCGTGCCAGGTCGCGTATTCTTCTTGACATCTGATTATAACTGAAATCAAAATAAAACATGCATTGGATCAGTTAAATATGAAAGGTATACATACATGTATATCGTCACCGTCACAGACAGTGAGAATAAACTGACAGCCCTGGCTTTGCCGTGTGTGCGCTACATGCCTGCCTACGTGTCGCACGGCGAAGCAACTGAAACGGACAGGTTAATAATTATATAAAAATATATGATAATGATAATAATAATTAGGGCGCTTGGTATAATAATAATTAGGGCGTGAATAGGAGGCGATTTGTACCAAGTGCCCTCCAATGGGAGTCGCTGTTGTACGTAGCGCCCTCCCATCTTCATTTGATATCTATGATGATTCGAAACTCCATATTACTTGCACATGTAGAGCTAGTTGTCCTTTATCTATAACAACAAAATGGGTTGATTATCTGTGCTACGGTGTTATATCGATGTGATAGAAGAAAAAATGTTATAATTAAATTATAAGGCGCTCTGTACACTTTCAATAAAATGTAAAAAAGTTAACTCTGTATAAGTTTCTCGCTTATCCCTATTAATTATTCGCAGATTAATCGCCGCAGATTATTAGCCATTTTGCAAGATTTATCGCCTATGAAATTTTCCGCATGCTAGCACCAATCATATTGGTTAATAGTGCCAAAAATACAAAAATAGAAATGACTCGGCATGATGACAGTGATTTCATCAAGGTGGAGCAATGCAAACTGACAAACGCGACAGCTAGTAGCAACTAATTGAAGCCAATGAGGAGCGATGCACTAAACCGATACTATTAAAGGTATATTCCTAGAATTCGTAGACTCATTTCGCGATGTCAGATGACCAATTCAGCGACCGGGACCAATTCGCGTCTCAAATTGACACGTTGGATAATGCAATTTTTTGATTCTTCGGCAACGAATGCTTGGTTTAATTATGTATTAGAAGTTTGTCATACCTTCACATGTGATATGTCTTTTCTTTGATAATCTCATCGTTTGAGTCATGACAAGCATATAAAGTGTAAGATGAAATATACACATTGTTTCGAAAATTTCAGAAATACTGCATAGATAGCAATGTTTATTTCAAGATCATCGACATAACAAGTAAACTTAATATTTCATCACGTGATGCATTATTGTTGATAGATAAATCAAGAGTAGATACATTATTGGATTTTACTAAACAAAATCAAACTTAACTGTAATTACAAACATTAACAAACTGTAAGACAAACATTGATATTGTTCTTTCAAAAGGCCTGCAGCTGCGGTTATAGGCCCAATTATTTTTTTCTTCAACACTTGTCGCAAAATAAGAGCTGAGTTAGCCTTACGTAATACAAGAATCTATATAAGAATTGTAGAACATCATAAGATAAAATATTTTATATATTGTAGCTGTTTTGATCATTTCAATAAGGGAGCTTGGTACTCTCACTGTACCAAGCACCCTTATTGAAAATTCAAAATTTAAATATATTAGAATTTTAGTGCATGTGTTTTAGTGCTATCGCATACCTGTTCATTACTAAATGCAGTGGCGTCACGTGCGCCCTGACCATAGGCCTTCACTCGGCATTGGAATCCTTTTTCTATACCAGACATCTTTTATTTTACAACATTAATTTTCATAAAAGTTGAATTTTTGATAACAATTTCCCGAACATTTTGTAATTTCAAGTGAATGTGCACATGAGAAGTGATTGCCTTAATCAAGGAGCTGAGATCACTATATCCCCTCTCTGTCCAGACCACATTTTCTCGAGAAAAAAGGAGGCAAGGTCAACAGTTTCTTGCGCTTCTCATGGCCGGTCAGCCGCTCACATGTTTGAAATTTTGATACATTAAAATGTCTTGCGTATTTCTTATTTCTTTCTCTGTGAGTACTTTTAATTTTTATATCAGGTGTTGGTCTACCCTGCTTGAAGACTGTCATCTTTTCAGTATATTCCCTTCGGACGAAAGGCGTGGTTATGATCTCATCTGCAGTATTAAACATAGTGTCACATCAATCACGTCAAAACAAATTATGGAATTCCACCGAATCTGGGTGTTCGAGTCAGATGCATTACTCTGCATTCATTGGAGAACGCTCATCATCTGATCGCAGTCTTGTCTGGACGTCATCATCTGCTACTGTTGACGAAGTGGACTCTCTGACATAAAGCGAATCCAGGAACAATGGGGCTGCGCTTCCCTTACTATATTTAGGCATCGCGCCTCGATCAAGAATCGCGTAGAATTTCATTGCAAAAATTGGAGAAGGCAAAGCATCATGTCTATCGGAAAAGCCAATAATGGCGCGGGCGCGTGCGCTTACTGCCTCACACGCACACAAGTCTCTTTCGTTCTGTCTGGACATCAGTGCTCTGTCTGAACACACGACTAGCTTGTGTGTCTAATTGTTCGAAGAAAGCAGCTGTGATTCAAGCACATGCTGCAAAACTCTTCACTTTTGAGGTTGAGCGTCTGATTTTGAGACGGAAAGTTGTGCACAGCTATCACTAGAAGCTGTCGAATTTAAAGGAATGATGACACTTTTCATTTTTATAAATGTTGGTAAATAATTTTTGAGGATGCGCCGAAGGCCTCGGAGGTACGGAGAAGACGCCACTGACTAAATGAGTATGTAAAAAGAACAACAAATATTTTCGATAAGGGCGCTTGGGACACTGGCTGTACCAAGTGCCCTTATTGGAAATTCAAAATTTCTGTTTCATGCGCTTTGGTTCCGGTACATAGCTGTTTGCTAATATGTAAATGAATTTGTAATAAGATCAGAAAAAAATTTGTACCAAGCGCCATATTTTCTTGAATTTTCTACAGAGAGCCCTGATCATTGTTATAATGTACGAAGCGCCCGAATTTCTGATAATCGTGTGTACCAAGCGCCCCAATCATTATAATAATAATAACTAAGGGATAGAATATAAAACGATAAACTGGAAGCTGGTATTATCACTAGTTGTTTCCATTGACGTGATTGACGTTTTATATCCTTTAGACAGCAATAATCATGAAATCATGATTCTAGTTAATATTACGCATTACTCATTATGACTGATGACATGACTAACTATATTGACTGGCCTCAGTTGTCCATCTTGCCGTCCAGTGAATACTAGCAACACTGCAGCAGAACGTGCACCAGCGGCTTAAGGAGTTATACAGTCACAAGACACAGTGCCCATCAACAGCAACGACGCCTAAGTTACTGTTTTATCGTGCCGCTTCCCACGACGGAACAGCTAGAGCCAACACCGGCAACCGGAGGGGCATACAAGGCCTCGGGTTCTTCTGTTTGCCGGATGGTGCCTGCCTTCACCACAACAGCTGCCTTGGCGTCCCAACTGCGCACCGAACACCGCCTTTTTCTGCGCGCCTACCTTCATCGAACTCCACATGCTAGGAATGCTGTGAGGAAAGCAAATACAGCGGAACACTTCCTCCTACGATGCCGTGCACATGCGGATCTGCAACAATCGACGCTTGCGCTGCTCCCACCTTGTATGTTTTTTGCACCTAAGCTCCTTCATATTTTGCGTGGAAAGAGAATGTAGAAGGGTCGTCTCGTCAGCATGTCGTCAACCAAAAAACACAAATGTTTTTGTAGTATTTGTATTTGTTTTTTAGTTAGACGAGTTTTTCAATCAAACAGTCTGTGGCTATTGTGGTCTCTTTCTCTCTCTCTCCTACTCTTCCCTATGCGTTTATGTTTTCCCCATTGTGTCACTAATAGCTAGCGGACAAAAACATCTCGCCAGTGAGACTGACGCACACACTCACGTACCTACGGAAATATACAGACGTCTTAACTCAACTCACGTATTATGGTATTCTACACAAGTCTAATCGTGAACGCAACAGCCTGGCTTCTTTTTCAAGTCGTGCTGCTGTTTCAGCATCATGTGGTACTATTTTCATTTCAGTCAAGTTAATTTGATTGCACGCATCTCACGCACCAAGCATTTTATGCGATACAGCGCATTTCAAATGTTCAGAATCGCATCAAGTTAGTCTTTAATTTGTTGCAATGCAGTCATCGATGTCTCATCTAAAACTTCGACCAGAACAGTTTTATTGAAGTCGAACTCTTGTCTAACCGCCATCTGGCTGCAATTACAAGTCACACATTTTGAGAACTAGGGCGGAGATTTCCGCTTCTTTCTTGAGCTCAGAATTGAATTTGTTGAGTCGACTTCACTGCCGAATCTTTCTAACTTCGACAGACTTTCTTTTACGTCTTTGGAGTCGAGCAGTTCACTATAATACCATTCTGTAATTTCAGTTTCAAAACTTAAGAACCAATTCCATTTTGTCAAACTCTCCTAGTCATTTCTGAGCTTTTGTGATCTGAAATAGAGATCTTTGTCGCTAATGACAGCAGGGTCAAGACTAGGGTTGACAAAACTCCGAAGTTTATTTTTTGCTTCGGAGGAAAATCAAATACTTCGCGAACATATTCGACCAGTCGGTTCGGGAGTTTCATTTGATAACAGCAAAAGCAAGAACACTTTTCAGTGTGAACTCCGTGTTTTTATTTGGTCAAGCAGTCAATCGGCCTCTTGGCCCTTGTCAACTGTTGATATTTGAGGCCGAAAATTCCTGTAACTTTGATTTTATTATTGACTGCTTGACCAAATAAAAACACGGAGTTCACACTGAAAAGTGTTCTTACTTCGCGAAGTTTATCGAAGTTTATTATTGCTGGATGAATACAAAAGAATTTCCCCAGTGTATGATCAGGAGCTGTTCGAAGTTTATTTCACCAATTATTCTAGATGACATGCAACCTAGAGACAGTCAATATTGCGCATAATTTCGAATATACAGTTGGCCAGAAAACATAGCTGCGTCTCTTCTAACTCATTTCTTTCTTGAATTTAGCGACACTTCCCCTTCGCGTAGTCATGAAATCTTGACTGCCTTTGGGCAACACCCTGAAGTTGTTATTTCAGGCTTCACTTATCAAAAAAATGTTTCTTGGAATTGGTGGTCCAAATTTGTGAAAACAGACGTTGTTTTAACTGGCTGTCGCCACTAAACTGTGTTTACACTAAGAATGATTTTATTATGTGAAGAAAGGGAATTTCTGGCTGTGTCATAACATGTTAAAGTCATTCTGGTGCGATGACTGGCCGAAGAACGCTTTCATTTTGATTACATGTAATTTTGAGTTCAACTTTTGCATTGCATGTTTTGATGCGAACTAGAAGATTTAGAAGTTAACATTTTGATCGCTGTGTCAACATTTATCATTATCATTTATCAATTTGTATAGAATATGTTCAGGTTATATGGCCGGTGCAACGATTGAGCTTAACGACAATGATGTTAATCAACACTAAAATTGGCATTAGAGAACAATTCTATTTATATACATCAGCGCTTTATAAGTCATCGTCATCCTCCTGATTTCCACCGTTGGCCCATAATCCTGCACCAACTCTGGTCCCACTCCCATCTCGCCACCGAAGCAGAAGTCCACCATCTCAACACTTTCCGCTATGTTGGCTCGATTCACTTTTTTCATTACACTGGATGAATTTGCGCATGATAAATCACAGTCTACTTCGACTTCTATGTGCATGTACAGTTGTACACGTAAATGTAAATGAGATTTCAGATTTAGTATTTTGTCTCTACTAAAATATTTCATCTTTGAATCAACGATTGCGATTGATGATTGAATTAATGGGTTACAGGCAGTAGCATTCTTAAAATTTTGATAGTTTTATAATTTATTACATTTTCAAATATCATATTTCGTTTAAATAGCTCTAATCAATTACATGTAGTACTAACATACGACTTGCTTCTCCAGTCAAGAGGCTTTTGCAATTTTTAGCATACATGTACATTGATGAAATGAGATCGCATCCAATTTAATGAGATTATTTTATTTATCAACATGATTCTAATGCACAGACTAAGGATTGAATTCAAGTAGAAAGTTCTTTTTATATAGCGTACTTTGTCGACTATAACTTTTATGCTCATAAGTCATAACATACTTAGCTGACCATACACCATTTACTTTACATGTATATCTATGCATGCGTTGAATTTTTGGCCTATGCAGACATATGACTATATATGCCTAAAACACATTCTAGAAAGTATAAGCTATATATTCAAGTTAGAATTATTCAAAATTGTTATCTGTTGACTGTAACTCTAAACCTGAGAATTACAAGCTTTGTAGGTTCTCAATTAATTAATAACCTATCGGTAATGAACAGGCTGACTATTGACTTTTATTTACCGCACTGAAATTTTATAGAAACTCAATTCAGCCCGTCTTTTGAATATCATTGGTTACAACCTAAAAATTCTGCCCCTACGGTCTGCTGCCGCACCCCATTCCTCTTTGAGGGTGGCAGCTACGGCATTGTCACACGCCACACCACAACATCCAATGCAAATGTACTATATCTTTGCACACACATAATATGAAATACAAACGGTTCAAGCATATTGGGAGCTGTGACTGTCACTCAGATTAAATTACTGTAGGAATAAGTTCTTAACCGAAAATTTTTGACTACCAAATAATAACGGTCCAGTGTTATGTCCTGTACATTAAAGAGCGGAATAATCAAATGATGAATTGTTTACTCATCGAGTCATTCGTTCCTTGAACGACGAACAAAACAATGGCGAACGTCGTAGCAGTCTTATTTCCTCAGCCGTATTCATGGTAACCGGGATGTGCCTCTGTCTTGATTTGATTGGATCGTGAATAAAGATCACTTATCCCAGTGATGAGCACCTACTTATCATAGCCTTTAAAGTAGCAATTAATTCTTAAATGATAAATTAAAGTATACATTTCATGCAGAATTTCGTTTGATATGATATCAGTGCATAAGAAAAACGACATTGCACTCAAAAAAATAAACTTCGGAGGAAATAAAAAATAAACTTCGCGAAATATTTCGTCCCAACTCTAGTCAAGACATAGAAGATTGTGAAATCTTATTTTCTATAATTCATAAAATACCAATATTTTTATGAAAATTACACAATCAGATAATATGAAATCCACTGTAGTGAGTAAGAAATTTTCCAACTTACAATGTTCGCAGAGGATCTTAGTAAAATAAGAGCCAGGAGCAGGATATCGCGCAATCGAGCAAGTAAGATTGCTTTTTGCCCAGATTTAATGACACTATCACTATATAATGTCACCCAACACTTTACACTATGGTTTATACTTTGTGTGGTTTGACTCTTCTGAGAATAAGATTGCAATTAAAAAGACGTCATTATATCTTTATTCAAGAAATTAATATATATTGAGCCTTTCCAGTTTTACGTCGTTCTTAGGTTCGTGTGAACCTTCGTAAGTTTTGCAATTGTCATAGTTGCTATAATGTTGAGATTTTTATTGTTACTTTGAATTGCAACAACAGTTTCCTAATATTGAGTTAAAGAATCGAGAATCTCATTCAATAAAGAACTAAACCTAATAAATGTAAGAGTTCATTGAAAAGCAAGACATAACATTTATCAATGTATGTAAAAGGCAGATAAAAAGGCTTTTTGAAGTTTCTTATAGTGAAAAGAAAAAAAATAAAGAAATATGAAGACCAAACTACACGATATGATCAAATTCTTGAGCGAAACATCAAAATAATTTAATCCATCTACCTTGCTTCGTTACTTAGAACCAGGTTGTCTTCTTGAAAATAAGCAGTCGAGTGACATTCACTAGGTTAAAGGCCATTGGTTCATTCACTGAAAACGCCAGGAATTTCCAAAGCTGCAATAGGCGCATGACTTCATCTCAATAACATACACTTTCCTTGTCACTTGATTTTAGACGAGCTTAGTAGTCATTCAACATTTCATCATGTTGCTTGTGTGGATGAAATCACGAAAACTTTGACGCATCCAAATCATTATCATCAGCAATGCCTCATTTTGTGTTTGATTCTATACAACAAAAAGCAAAATTCTTTTTATTTTACGGTCGATCTCTAGGCCTGTTTGATTCTAATATTGTGAAATGAACAGTACTTCGGCGTCCCGCGTCTTCAACGATCGCCAACCTACATATATATTGTTCATATGCATGCGAGAGCTTAATCGAGTCGATCGGAGAAGGTTAGACTCAATCGTCTTACAAAATTTTTGAAAAGTTTGGAATTTTTTATACATATTTGATTCATTCATTCAACTGTTCTAACCACTGCCTTGCTACATATCATTGACATCGTGTGTTGATGTGACGCTTGCGAAATCTCATGTAAGGCGGTGGATAATAAAGTCTACTTGCTATCAAACTAGAAACTGTTCGCTGAATGACGAAGTTGTTTCTAAAAATTAAACTTGGCTAGGATGATCTCTAGCTTTTCAACTAACAGATGCAGAATTTCAATAGGCCCTACTGTATAATACAAATCAAAGTTGATCATTTTGTCACTATTCAGTCATCTCGTCTTGTGACCGTTTTGGTTACTATTTTGACACTTGTTGAATGGATAAATTTCTTGGGAATTCATTATGCTGACAGCTTCACAAATAACGGCACAATAAATCCGAAAATTTTCAGAAGTAATTTTCGTGTTGAACTGGTTCAATTTTAATGAAAGTTATATATATACAGACCGTTTCACAAATCGTTGCATGGCACAAAAAATTCTTATATCTTTTGTATATTCTCGTCAAATTTAATCGCACGCTGATAATCGGTCAATAAACTTATTTACTTGGTAAGCTGAGACACTTGGTCCTGGAAATATAGTGGTGTGGTTTGCCTAATTAAATGAAGTAATTAGTGATTGTCTGCTTTGTTACTTTCACGATGATATTTGAGATATCAATATCATGTCGGCACATGTGTCACTCATTCTCCTTTTCATCACGATGAGCTGCTCCATTAATCGGACGCAACGCAAGTGTTAGCATTCCTACGGCGTGAAGGAAATGCTATTGTTTGCTGTGAACAGGTGCACAGACAAGACAAGCCCTTGTCTGATCCGAGATTCGAATTTCTTCTGACCTCAAGTGAGGGAAGTGATGACTCACGCAATGGCTGACTGGGAATAATACAAATTTGAAGTTTGTCAGTGAATGGATGGGCCGATTTTGATAAAACTTACATATTCTTGGAGCTGATAACACCAGCATTATTTTAAGCTCAAACTCGAAAGCACCAGCGTTAATACAACAGAAGTTGTTAAGTTTTGTGCAGTTGACCGTTATTGAACAGTGTTAACGCGAAAGTGGCGTAAAATTAGGTAGAAGTGTAAATTGAATGAAATTGCACAAATTGATGTCCGAATTCGAAAAACAATATATCACCTGAAAGCTTAACGCGAGCCTGATTCAATGGTGATAATCTCAATTTTCTGTATTGGATAGTTTCGTCTGTAGGTGTCGGTGAACGAATTGACCAAACATTCGTACTTTTAAGTCTGCTGGCCACAGCTGACCAGACATAAGCTAAACGCGTTGCCAAATTTAAGTGCTTGACATAACCTTTCACATGGTGCAAAAGTTATTGAAATTGAACATCTCCATCAATGAGAAAATCTTGAGAGATTTTTTTAGCAACATTTTTTTGGTAAAACTTATTAGCATTGTATCTTTTTGTACTACAGCCAATCCTAAAAACCGTGTATCATGATGAAGCTGACTGATAGTTCATGCTGTCTGCCAACTTTCATAAAAATTCTGTCGTCTTCATGTTGAAACTATGCATCAAAGAAAACGCTCAATTTTTTTTCATAAGGCCTACTGACCACAGCTGACCGAAATAAATGTCAAAACAATCTATGGAACATAAGGTTTCATATGGTATATCGTTTATCAAAATTGATCCAGGACTTCAACACAAAAATTTCATTTGAAAATGGCCTAGCTTTTTTGTGCAATTACTTTTGAAACGATCTATCTATCTATATATATATATATATATCTTTATAACGTAGGAAACCTCATGTTACGAGGATTATTCTGGTAGATGCCTATGTTTTACGGTATTAAGTGGTCAGTTGTGGTAAATTCGCCTCACGAAAGAAAATTTGAGCGTCTTCTTTGATGCTTGATTTCAAAGTGAAGACGACAAAATTTTTCAATGAAAAATTACAGACAACATGAACTACCAATCAGGTCTTTGAGGATGCTTTGCTTTTCAGATTCGATGAAAGTACAAACAGATACAGCACCGATAAACTAAACGAATATGGTCAATTTCAATAAACTTTATATGCTCTATACCAAGATAGGTTAAGTTAAGTACGTTATTACGTATTTTTTAAGTACCGGGGTACGTATTGTCTAGTCAGCTGCGATCAGCAGACTCAAAAACATGAATATTGGGTCAATTCACTCACTGACATCAACAGAACAAAATGCACCACTAAATATCACCATTGAATCAGGCACGTGTCAAGCTTTTAGGTGAAGTTATTTTATTTGAATTTCGAACAATTGGTACAACTTCACTTAACCTACAATTTTACCTAATTTTGCTTTATTTTCGCGCTATTTATCAGATGGAAAATATGGTGATATGCACATGGAAAGAAAGTGTAATTGCAACGATCATGACTGCCACAAACTTCGATGCCGCATTTCCTAATCGGTACAGTCAAAGACATTATTTCAAGAAAAACGAATCTCAATAACAGAATTCAACAAAAATTCACGGAATTCGTAAATAATCGCAAATGTTCTGGATACTGACTGTTAAAACATCACATACATATATAAGATCGAATGCCAAATATACAAATCAAGCGAAATTTCAAATATATGAACTATTCAATGAATTCACTGAGGATGAACATCTATCATCTAAGACGATAACTTCGTCAACAATTCTTCATGAACAAAGTAGACACCAATAATATATGAGATCCCAACATTCATGTCCCAAACTCCGAACTTTGGGATGACAACCTAGCTGGAATAAAAGCAACAGAAAACGCAAAATTTCAACGACATGTCATCCATCTAAGGAGACTTACACAGTATAGTCTTCTCTTTTCTGTATATGATACTTGCGCATTATTTTAATTTCGTGAAGATTGTTTTTGTCGCTTTCCCAAGAAATAAAATCAACCTTCTTCAATAATTTCTTTTCATGAAACTTCAGATGTCTCATATTGCCTCAGATCAATGCAAATCCAGTAAAACCACGCGCATAACCGAAATAGGGTAATACTTTGTGCCTTTCATTGTCAGTTCACATGAGATTTTTGCTATAGTTTAACAAAATTAACTCAAACATGATCTCAAATGTCCGACTTCAAAGGTCCAAACCATCAAAGTGCTATATCAAAATCATGTTGACTTAATAATCCACTATGTCTAGTTTGTGCATAAAATCATGTAGGAGAGACCCCCGTTTGACGCTGTTTGCGTTACCGTAATGCATTTGGGTCGACAAAGTTTCTCTTGTCCTGTCATTCATCAACGGCCATTCTCAGCGAAATCCTACATGTTTGCGTTCTAGAGCAACAAAGGGATTTTCGATATTTTGGATCTAAGCCTTGTCGCTTGAGATGGATCTGAATATACTTCTTATTCTGTGAAAAGATTGCATGAAATTCCATGCAAGCATTTGTAGGCTTTGCAGGCCCTAGCTATTTTCACGCACATGACTGCATGAGTACAGATAATTTCTTGAAGGAAGAAGGTTGTTGATAATAGAAGCAATGGATGAGCAACTGCACCATGGCCACTATGGCCACTACATTTGTTCATTTATGATTATCAGATTTGTTTGAAGTATGGTAATTTAAATGATGTTAGGAAATCGTTGTCAAAGAGACAGCGTGCAAATAATGAAATGCTCGGATGCTTAATTAATTATACCCATTTCACTGCTGTTGCTGATGGTTCATTCAGAAAATGTGCATTTCTAGATGCTCTATAAATTGAATTGCTGGTATTGTATGTTCTTTAATCTTAATGAGTTTACTCTTCTAAAAAGAACAATGTCAATCTGTCACTTGTCATATACGATCGGCAGTGGCTATAACACAGGCTTACCTGTTGCAATTTTGGCATGGTGACTATTGAACCGACTGCGGGAACACAACATTATTCCATGTCTTTTATCTCACTTCATATTTGTCAGTTTTAAAAGGCTCCAAATCAAGAAATATGCATCAGAAATTGCCTTGACTCTTTGATTTATATTTTGTTGGTTTTGCTTCGTTTTCTAATTTGTTTTGATAAATTATTATGATAAGTGATCTATTACATAAAGTTTATGTCCTTGCTTTTTTTGCGACACCAAACACTCAACAGAAAGAAAAAACTGGATTAGTGTTTTATCTGCTGCAGATATCTTCCATATGTTTCTTTTTTATTAGACGATCTTCTCGGTTTTTAATTCTGAGACTTATTTGTTCGAGAGATTTACGTTATAGATATTCCATTAATCAATACCTCATATCTCCTTAACTGGTTTCTTGAAGTAGCCTAAACATTTTTGCTGTGCAATTCAAGTTGATCTCTTTTGAATTTTTTGGAATATTCGGAGACCCACACCACGTCTTCCCCACCACTGGAGTCCATACAAACCATTTAGAAAACATGTGGATGCACGCGAAGAAAAATGCGGCGGATGCATGGTAGAACCGAAAACCTCTTCAACTCATATTTGAGGAGCGTTTGTGATGTCAGAGTTTCCGAACTCGTCGCTTCCAAAATTTCATCCAGTGCGTGATTGAGGACTACGATTTGGAATAAACACAGAGCGATTTCGAATGAATTTGGAACAAAAAATTAATGGAAAAGGGCGTTTTTTTCTAAAAATTTAAAATAGGGGGCGTCAAATTTGGATTATACCTAATTTTGCTAAATTTTGCTGCGCAATTTTCTAAATTGGAGAAATATTTGCTTGTGGGTGCTGCGAAGGCTGATCTGGTGAACGATATGCAAATTTTGATAAAATGCACTAACACCCAAAAATCATATTTCCAGACGTTCTTGAGGAAATTTGAAACAACAAGGTTGTTCAACATGCTAAAGAACATCAATATAGCCATGTTGGGGATGATCGCAAATTTCTAATCAAGGTAGCTACATTAGTGAATTTAATGATTAAGACACCAATTCGTCTGGAAGATCCTCAGACTGCACTGATGCTCCTCCGGACATGTTCTGGGTTTTGTAAACTTTCCACCATAGCCCGGGATACTCCACCTTCATTATCCACAAGTAACTTAGAGGACTTTGATGATGACGTTTGTCATACTTAAGATGAACTTGCTGGAGTGCAACTGAATGACTCGTCTTGATCTCAAGATCGCTGATGATTCAGATTTGGTGGCTTAGGCCTTCGATCACTTTCTGACCGCTCAAGTGCATGTTCCATATCTTCCTACATTGCTGAAACCCAAGAGACCTCAGCATTAATACAAATCGATTGTCCAATACAATAGTAGTGTTCAATCCAACCATCATCTGTGTGCTTCATCAATTTTCCAACGAATGCCAAAACAGAAAATGCTGTCCAATGCCGAAGGTCAATCTCAATTTAACGAACTCTTTCAAAACGTTCCTCCAGCTCACCAAGCTTCTCTTTTGGCAACCTCTTCCAAAGATGCATCTTGGTGGCCAAGATTTATTCCCTCTCAAAGCCTTGGTCTCGAATTAGAACCTATCGAGGTACAAGTGGTTTTGAAAAGGTGGCTTGCTCTTCCGATTTTCCGTGCGGGATCTTTGTGTCCTGCTTGTCCACAAGAAAGACGTCAAGTCCTTGATGATGTCGGATATCATGCGGTCACTTGTCGATATGGACCTAGCATTGTTCGTCGCCACAATGCCCTGAGAGATTGTCATTTCAGATCCTGTCGACGTGCTCACTTGGCACCCCTATTAGAGAATGGTGGAGACATGTTCCATGATCTCAAACGTCCAGGAGATGTTTTTTTACCATCTTGGCACCACGGTCAGACTGCGGCGCTTAACGTCACGACGACTCATTCGCTAAACTCAAACTCTTTGTTGTCAGCGAGTGTCACCGCGGCGTCTGCGGCAGCTTTTGCAGAGGAAAGAAATGAAGAATGAATTCCGAAACGTGTGCAACATTGGGATGGCATTGTGAGCCGTTGGTAGTTTCTGTCTACGGCACATGGGGCAAGACTACTCATTCAGTCTTCAGTCGGATCGGCTCAAGGTTTTCCCCCTCAGACTGTTTCTCTTCGTGACGGGATTGACAAGCTTAGAAGCATTGTAATCAACATTGGTAATTGTCATGAGAAGATAGTTGCACCGGCTCATCTTTGATGAAAACCAGTGTCAATAATGAGACGTAATTCTATGACACAATTTCCTTCCTTCATTTCGTCATGATAAGATTGCTGTTGTACTGTTTTATCGCGCACTGCGAGCATTCCGATAATTGTACGGTGAACGTGGAAAATGTTATTTTAATAAAAGCTTAAGTTCCATGTAACCCACTGTAGACGATGGGCAATCAACATTGATCATGAGCTAGCGAAAGCATATTCTTAAAGCGGTTAGTTAGTCATTCTTATCTCTCATTTTACATCACTTCAACTTCATTGATGTTTTCCTGGTGTGTTCGGCGCCGATTTGGGCTGCAGATACATACATGTACTATACTCAACTTTTTCCAAGTATCGTTGGCTATCAGATGCTTTTGCTTATCATTCCATTAAGATGTGAATAAGCATATAAAAAGCAAGAAACGGGTTTTGCTTTGTATTTGAATTTCATATTGCAAAAAAGTGTGTTTGCTCCTAGCCTGATGATTGATCACCCCTGCCTTACTCCATTATTTTTTCCATGACGCTTTTCACCGCATTTTTGAAAATTCTAATTTTTGTAACGGCTTTCATTTTCAAAGTCAAGTGTGATTTAATGTCGGTGAACAAGTTTTGTCAAACAATCATTGAGTCACTTGCAATTCGTCGACATTATTTTTGCTCATGTCGGATTTTGTGAATGCAGTGTAGCCAGGTAAATCACTTGTTTGAATACCGAATTGATCAAGATATAGTGGAATCATTTTAGAATTGAATATCAGAGCCTCCATTATTTCAAAGTTCAAATACAGGCTCTTCAAGAATAATTAAAACAAGAACAATTCAAGAACAGCTTGTCTGAGTTTATCTCATTTTTAACAAAGAAACATGCGGTTACCTTAAAAATTCCATATATCAGGCAGAAAACTTCCAACCTGCAGCTGGCTCAGAGGAAAGCTGTCGAATCTGATGTTGACCTATAACTGGTACAAAAGGATCTTGACCTCCTACCCTCATAATAGAGTAAATAAGGCTGTGTCAGGTTTTCATGTAGGTGACTGTTTATCGAGGCTTATGTTGCAGTTCATCTTGAGGATCAAATTTTTAGCTCCGTTTGCCTTCGATTTGAGTCATTGTTAGATACAGTGTTTTTGCTTGAAGTTAGCGATATACATATTACTGCATTTGTGATAGCTCACAGTCAGTTAAAAATTCACTTAAGAATGTGGTTACAGTACAATCTTCCGCAATTTGTTTGTGCATGGGTTTTATAATTAATGAATGTATTTCATCATCAGCCATTTATCTGCCCACTGCAGGGCGAAGGCCTCAGTATGGCACTTCCACCACCTGTCTCCGGTTAATTGTGGCCAGTTAATTATGTTGCAGAACAGCACAATCTCTTCATGCCACTTCCTTGGCGGTCTTCATCTTCTTTTTCCTTCCCATGGTCTCTATGTTGTTAATCTTTGGGTCCATCTTCTGTCTTCCATTCTGGCAATGTGTCCTGGCCACGGCCACTTTCTTTCCACTTTGAAGAGATGTCATCGCCTTGTCTGACTCCTTTCATTACTTTAATCTTTTTTGCATTCTTTGTGTAACGCTGATGTTACAGAGCTGTAATGAATGTCTTTATGGATATAAATAATTGACGTCTACCTCTGAAGATTGGCAACGATCATGAAGTGATTCCTCATTTTTCGAGTCGCTTGCTTGTGACACTGCCTCTGTTCAATTACTGGTTCATATTCATGAAATTAATTACTACTGTTCGTAATAAAATTATTCCCAGGATGTTATACGGTGGATGCGGATCAAGTGACATTTCTTGTAATATATTTGGAATTATTTGTTTGCTTTTTCATCATGTACCAATTTAACTTAGAATCAGCACTGAAAGTATGCTACAAACGTGTACGAGTATTTCTAATTAACGAGAGCTCAGAGTCAGATATAAGGAAAAGAATATTTTAAAAGTCTTTTAGAATTGATTAAAGCGGTTGCTCGAAGAAATTAAAAAAAAAGAATTAATAAGAAGACCTTCCGAAAATAGACATACGTCTTCTACGCTTGTTGAATTAGCTGCATCAGCAGTCTGTTAACTCGCTTCTTGAAAATCTAGATTGTATTGGTCAGGGAAAGTGGTATTGGGATGCTGATTCCAAGGGTGTGCTTCGCTAACAAATAGCTTGCACGTTCACTTGCTTCTACCGCAATAGTATCGGTAGAAGAGGCCAAGTGAAGCTACAGTCTGACGGAGAGCGACTGTAACTCCGTTTTGGGGCATTTTCGACATCATGCTTCTCTACATTTTTTCTCGCTATGGTCATACTATACTTTTGATTACCGTTGCGACGACTGTTGCTTTGAATTCTAAGATCCATTCCATTCGCCAGTTTGTCTGTTCTTTTCTCTGTCTCAAGTCTCTGTTCAATTGCAGCTCATCAATCATAAATGGATAAAATGATTTTCAATCAATTCTTTTCATTCGGAAAATGATTGTGTGTGTTTATCTTGTAAGCAAAAATGTTGATAAACATCTTGCATCAATTGCAGCTGATGGAGATATCGCGAACTAAGAGCAGCTTGAGCAATGTCACTAAACGATGCAACTCGGGCCTGGCTGGAAAAGCAAGCTTTGTTCGGCGTGCCACTAAAGTTTTGCAAGCTTTTACAACTGAGCAAGATTCAGTCATCACTCAAGTAATGAGTGGTATAATGGAAAAATTGCCCCCACTGAACAGTCGGGTTGTTCGTATATTTCTAAGCTCAACATTTTCAGGTAAGTTAGGGTTTGTTGTTGAAGCTCTTATTTTATTTTATAATGTCAACAACTCCGGTGGTGTAGTACGATGAGCTTGTTACGAGTGCATTCAAAGCATGTTTACTATAGGCCTGCTCGAATGTGAAGCTGCTATCGCCAAAAATAAGCTTTCATGTCGAGATATCAAAAAAATTCACACGACATTTAATCAAGCAGTAATCAATAATTGTTTCAACAAAGAAGAACTACTGTAGATATATTAGTCACAGAGAATAAGCCTTGGGCATGTAACATCATCTGTGTGATAGAAAACCCAACTAAAACGATGTGCCTCAGTCACTGTTATGCTTTCCTTTCTCCGATATGTAACATTCTTTTTCTGATCATTTTGATGAAATGAATAAATTTAGCAATTAAATGGAGCATGGTTAAAAATATAAAACATATGTTCGTGCTTGCTCCTTTATATATGAATTCGATGAGCCATCGTTCACTGTGGACACTTCGATGCTAATATACTATAATTATAAGACTATGAACTTATAGTGAGCTAGTACAGCTAGCTTTCAAAATTATCTGAATATACATAAAGATTTTATTGCGAACAAGAACTAACGTCATGAAGCCTCGAAGGGCACTTTGTAAATCTGAATGACGGAAAATGATATAAAAATAAACCACCACAAGAATGGTTAGACCGACTTCAGAAAATATTTGAAATTATGCCTTCTAAATTATTTTTTCAGATCTCTTAAAACATATCATGCATTTTAGACATGGCAAGTGAAAGAAATATTCTTATGGAAGAGGTTTATCCGAGACTGAAAGATTATTGTCGAGAAAAGCATGGAATTGAATTTCAGGTAATGGTACTTCCATTTTCTTTTTTTGTTGGTTCTCATTTCACGTTTTCGAATATGACTATGTACAATGCTGTATGCGTGTACATTATATAAAATAAAGGCTAGAGTAAAATTCTGTAGAACTGACTGAAATCTACCAATAGATAATGAAATGAGAATAGTTTGGTGAACTACTTCTGTGGTTTATTATTCAGCAATGCACATGCTGTAATATTTTCTCAATTGGGTTCACAAAAGTGCGATCTTACAAAATTGGGTTCTCAAAAGTGTTTGGAAAAAGTTTTGTTTTGAACATCTTACTTCTACTGTTTAAATTGAAATCGTGCTGATTAAATGGCACGCAATGGCTGATTGATTGAATGGCCTTCATGTCACAAGCAGAATTTGTGAGAGCTTTTAATCGCATTATCCAAGACATACATGTCCTGAACTCGGTACCCAGACATAATGGTACCTTGCCAATATGCATCAACCCCAGTACCTTCATACGTTCTGCAATCTAGAAACCTATTAGATTAAATTTCAAAAATATTATTTGGTTAAAGGATAGAGCAACAACATACCTTTGATGCGTGCTTTGCATTACTTAGATGAAGTAGCTTAGATTTAGTTTGTTGATGACGCTTCAGCTTCTGAAAATCTATTCCATTACAGCAACTGCAGATCAAACTGATGGTGTGGCGGGTTCTTTTTCAAAGCCAATTCTGTACGGAGTTCTGTGAAACAAATCGCTGGTACATATGTTTTAGAATAATTTTTTATAAGTCAATGTTTAATTGACGACCGTTGAGTATTAACAGAGCCAGCTTCATGGCATTGGTCATTTGAATTTTTGGGTCCATTTTTTTCTCCAAGTGAGGTGTTTTTTGTCGAAGATGCCGGCACATTGTGGAACATGCTGGTACACCTCAAATTATAGCATGGGGTGACTTTGGAAGCCTCACACGCATGATAAAGATGACCGGGCTAACTTCACAGACCTGATTCATGACCTTGATTTTTCAATAATTCACGATATCTTTTTTCTGAGTTTCTTGATGTCGCGCTAAATTAGTCAGGCATTCTGTGACTTAGCTTATCTTTCCGACGGAAATAAACTTTCGAAATGGGATATGAATTTTCAGTTCTGATCAAAGATCTTAATTTACATGATAATGTGCTCGCAAATTATTGAAATCAGAAATCATAATAAAATAATTCTTTGGATATCACATCTGAATGCAGAGCTCCAAACCTATCTTCGTTTAGTAATGAAGAATCGTAGTTATCATTACAATTGTAATTTTTATTATATTTGAAGCAATTGTAACATTAAGAAACGAGAAAAATAAGTCATAAAATGATTGTAGATTAGACCAAATAAATGCATGACGTGCAATGATCGAAGCTTAAATGCGCATAATTGAAATGCCAAATAAGTACGTTTTCGAAGACATTTAGATTTGATCACATTAAGACATGAAGTGCACATAAAATATAATAGAAGCATGAAGCATTGGGGCCTAGTTTTATATTTGATGCGCTTACATTATCTCATAGGTAACAGTTATATTTTTGACTATCAGTTTCAGCATTATAGTTAACCAGATAGTTTTGTTGAACTGCTAACTGTAGATGCATCTTCATTACCTTGTGGGGCCACACATGCAGCAATCCTCAACAAAGAAATCACTGACATGATTTATGATCAAATCACGCAGACCGTTGCATACATTCACTCGCACTTGATAAAGATAAATGGCCTTTTTGATACTTGCGTCGCTCAACCCTGTCTTATGCAGGGGGCTCGTGTAGGCCCTTGGCATATTTTGCTCCAAAACTACAACAGCTACGACTCCTATTTTTTGTGAATTTTGGCTTCTACGTGTTTCTGATAAGTAATCCAAGTTCTATCACATTTAAGGGAACATAAAAAGTTGACTTTGAAACAATAGTACTTTTGAAAAGCGATAAGTTTTGTAAATTTCTCTTAAAGTTAGGCATCTTCATCAATTCAAGTCACATATAGATGATTGATTGACAAAGTACAAATGAATTTATAATTAACATGTTCATACATCCATGTAATTATTGTATGAATAATAGCAACATGCTTTAAGCACTACTTATAATAGCTTTATAAGTAATACTATCTGTTTGATGCTAGAAATAGTGGATCACAATTCACAAAATGGACAGATTATCATGCCTCACTATACATTTGGTGCATCTATTCATTTGCATGCAGTTACTGTATCACGTACGCATGTTAGGTGTGCTTTCAAAAATCTATTTGAGTTGTATTCAGTGGCGCTAAACTATCCTAATTCAATCAAGCATGCTCCTAACATTGTTTTAAGACATTTAAATGCGATAACTGATCAAAACGTATCTTTTATCAAAGTTGTATATGATCTTTTTTCGAACTGATGTGCAAAACATCAATTTCGAACGATTGCACCATGATCAAAATCTGAGGGATGTAAATAGCCTCGGGTTGTCGGAGCTCAACGTAGCCCGGGTAATACAGTGTTAGGGCGCATGCAGGCCTAATTAGTGTGGATTCCTGAAAATGCTTTTGAAAAATCAAATAGCATCGGTAGCCATGTTGAGACATGTGGGTCAGGTGGGTCGTGGGTCAAGTTTCGTTGATCCACTTTCAACTCTGCACAGCATAGGAAAGCATTTTAAATCTTTCATATATATATATATATATATATATATATATATAATATATGTTTATCATTTATAGACATAATTATTTTTTCATACATATCGTTGAAATGTGTCTGTTCTTTCTTCAGGTTATTGACATGCGTTGGGGAGTTCGTGGAGACAGTCAGCTCGATCATCAGGGTCCTCGACTTTGTTATCAAGAAGTTGCTAACTGTCAATCAATTTCAATGGGACCATCTTTCATTGTAAGTTCTACTGATCTAAACAGTGTTGTGCATCTAAAGCAGAATTTGTAACCTGTCATTAATTTAAGTTAAGAACTCCTGTACTATTTTCTATCTCCATTATGTTGAGGAAACATATCGCGGCTGATTGATAACAATGAATTCCTTTCTCGACGTCTTATAAAGATAAGCTTCACATCCATGCACAGAATTAAATTGTTTAAAACGGTTTCACTAGAATTATCCGATCAGTGGTGGCGCCGGGGTCCTAGAGCTGGGGGGTCCATGGAAGCGTTGTGCCGACGGTTTTAACCGAGGTGCCGACAGGCTATACCGGCTAATTATTGTAATCTATGAACAGCTATGCCTACTTGTGGGCTATACATGCACATGTCAATTGTGTAATTGAGTTGTAAATGTGCAATTTTGCACACACGAAAAATTGTGCAATAGATGCACACTTTGTTATGCACCTACACGTCTGTCGGATTTCTTCTTTCAGACAATTTACGTTAACTGTCACCGAAAATGTGTTCCTATATCTGAGATTTCTTTAATTGTTAATAACGAGTATATCTATGAAAATCTTACGTAATGTATGTATGTTAACTTTGAGAATTTTGAAACAAATGGCTGTTGGCTTACCTCGTGTACATTGCATAAGAGAAGGTCGCAAGTTTTGTACCGGTTTGTTGAATTTCTTCTTGCGGGAACAATTAAAATTCGTATATAATTCGTAAATAAGTAGCTATAAACTGAAAGCATCTTCGCCGCCTGGTAAACGCTACGTGTTGTATAAATACGAGGATGCTTTGACTCATGTAGCGTGCGTCATGATGACCTTCATCATGTACTCTATTTTCTAGGAGTTCTCGACTACACCATAAAAGCTATCAACTATGTCAATCGATTTAATGTTAATGAATGCATGCAACTCAAATAATCAGAGCCTATGTAGGAACTTTATGCATTTTTTTCCAAATTTAATTTGAGAAAAAGGTATGTAGAGAAAATATTAGAATTTTTTATGTACAAATGGTGAGGACAAGGAACTGCCGCATGCATATGTCATAAAACTTCGAAAGACATGGGATGTACATGTACTTTTCCTAACGTGTTAGGACACGATTTTCAAGAAAAAACGTCATTTATGTACAAAAGCAAATGGATAGAGCTTGCAAGTTATAACTTCGTTTAAATCAGTATTGGGCCTACATTTACAAAAGATACAAGCAAAAACTGAAATGAGATAGGTCTACAAAAGGAATTGCTATTCGTGATGCTATTTTATACATAAACAGAGAAAATAGCACTAAGGATAATGATCAATGCCGTCCTTTTTTCTTGATAGTAATCGCATCATACTTTTTACTTCAATATCAAGATCGTCTGGTTGAGCACTGTAAATTTCTCCGAAGGGTCGGATGATATCCTACTTTAAAAAATCTTTGCTTCCAGGGGTCAGTGCCGATATACCTTTCATGATAACCTTATTTTCCTCGTTAAATCATCGGTTCAACTCGTTCATGCAAAGATCAATTATCGGATAAAATACTTGTGTGCGGAAATCAATGATGGAAGAGGATCCTAGCGAAGACATAACTACACTGTCTTTTAAGCATTTCGATTGTTTTCTAATTCTTTTTCTTGTGCTTGTTTTTTTTCAAGACCACAAGCATCACAAAGCCCATCTGCTTGATTTGTTTCATAACTTCTTGGCCTGGCGAGGTTGAAGCCGGAGAAAGTTTAACCTTATTATCTAAACTCTTACAAATTGAATTAGAAATATTTCGATTACTATATAAAAAGTGAAATTTAGATATAGGCATACTAAATGTGCATTTATGTCCAATTGCAAGAAAATTATGTATGCTGCATTATTATGATTATCACTTGGGAACTACAACCTTGCGCTTAACTACAAAGCATTTTGTATGACTGACCATTTGACTGCATGGGGTGCAGACTATTTGCCTACACAGATGCTATGGTTATATGACTACCCATACTGTAGGTTACACTGCATGTATATCTGAATGTATGTGACTTCTGTATTTCGCAATAGTAAAAGGGATTTTCAGTCAAAAAGATGCAAATTTTTCTTGAGTACTTTCAAAGTACATTTGTAATTATTAAAGCCTATCTTAACTACTTCCAAGATGAGACTTGCCAAGATCTCATGTTTGAAGCTGCTGTCGTATCGATTGCAATTTTAAACTTCCGTCTCCACTCTCAGGCCGGTCCCTCTCAGATTGTCAAAGTTGTTGCTTTCGACACAACACCCAGACAGGTCATTCAAACGAAGTAGGGGAGGAAATCTTAATTTCTATTAAAACATACTGTAAGTGGTGGCCAGCCGTCACTGGGGTGTCTCTACTTCTCATGGCCAAGTCAGGGGTACATCTATGCCTTCATTTTTTCCTTCGACTGCTTCACTCAGCGGAAAAATTCCAGATTCTCGCCAAAGTCAGCCACCTGGGATGATGTCCCAGTAGCGAGGGCCGACACGTCGAAGTTAGTCGGAACTGCTTCCACAAACGACGCAGCGACCAGGCAATAGAGCCGCTGAGGAGGTTACTCCATACCTTACTGTACCACTGACTTTGAAAGTAAGGCATCAATTCATGATTTGACATTCTGTGCAGCAGATCGACTTACCGTTTGAACTACTCGACAACGCGAACAACAGGCGTTCTATTGACTGTTGAATCAGTCGTGCGACTTCAGAAATGGTGCAGATGTGGCGTTTCGTTTTCCTTTAAACATCCAAATGAAAGCAAATCACATGACTGTAGCATATTTGGACCATCTCATTGGTAAAAAAGCAAGATCATCGCACGATATGGTCTACGCACGCTCGCTACGCTCGCGCAAAATTTGATCGATCACACCACTACCGAAATCTGAATTAGCTCCTTGTCTCTCAAGATAGACGATCTGTTGATTGATTGTATTAGTAGGTGGAATTCTCTAGTAGAAAATCGCTAATCTATTATCCTATCTCATCCTCATCATTCAAAAAATCCACTGAGAAATCAGTTATAATGCTACATGTTAATAGGTAGCAAATCTATTAGATGAAATACGCTCGCATATTCTGAACACGGCAAAATCATCAAAAATGGCAATTGCTCCTTCATATTATCAGCTGTTCTAATTATTCATTAAAGTAATGTCTCAGAATAAGATCTCAGAAACGTGATACCGAACCTTAACAAGACGATAACAAACTTTTATCTTGTGTTTAATGATCTGTTATAGTTATGCACGTGTCAACAATTATCAAATAACCAAAAACTCGACACAGAGAAAATCTCTTCCCTATACAATCTTGCTACCGCTCAACAGGATAAAGAGATAACGTTGTAGACAAAAATGCTTGTAGTAAATGTTGCTGACTTGGCTAGCAATCCAAGTCAACAGCGGCGTAGGGTGCCGTTTTGAAAAAGGTATTCAAGGAAAACCTGAATCCACATAACATTACTTCAATCTATTCATATGCAAACGTTTACTTGCAAGACAAATAATTACACATAATATAGCCTACTGGATACGGACAATATGTGCAAAACTTCGCCTTAAATCAAATTATGCGCCGCATACATTTTGTATTGATGTAGGTACGCTATGTGCATGGATAGTTGCACATATCAAAAACACTACACAGCAACAAATTGAAAAATCTAAATGATAGCTTGCTTATGAAGAATTTCATAATTATAATCCAAACATTGAACACATAAGCGTAGATCACGACAACGCTACTTCATTTTACAAAATTCATCAAAATCATAGAAATTTTATTTTGATGAAAGTTCGATAAGCATATTTTTTCAATTATTTTCGAATCACATGCCCCATCAATTTCTTGTATATGTTTTCAAGTACTCCAAACGATCTGAAATTTCACTCCATAAATTGTCAAAGTGTATCTGAATCAACTGAAAGCTGCCCTATTTCACCAACAATATTCAAAGTCCTTCGTTGAATAGTGGATATGATAAAGCATCCTCAGCGTTTCTGCATTTGTCTCTGTATAACTGCATGTGATTCCATGATTACAAGAATGATGGCAAAAACAGATGCTGCCCAATTGCCCCGTATTCTCTATCCTAACAATGTTATTCAGCCCATCAAGTTGAATAGTAGCCTCATGTTTGCAGTATTGAAGCTGACAGTATAAGCGACGTCGCGGTGCCGATAATTAAGGAGTCTTGCGATAACGCACCTAATATAAGTGTGTGTGTCACTAAATGTTAGAGGAGACCTCCAAGAAACAAGAAGTGGAATCAAAATTAACGCTGATTGATATCGTTGCTTATTACAATTGCTACTTTGGAATCAAACCGAATTACTAAGCCGTAAAACAGTTCACCAATTATCATGAAAATCGATGGAGTCAATTCACAACTTTACACAGAGAATAAATAGGTATTCAGTGAATACTGTGAATACTATACACGCTACGCCACTGCAAGTCAATATATAATGCAACGATTCGTAACTGTACTCTCTATTATTGTAATGCAAAATATAGGTGCTGGAGGCCGACTGCCGACAAAATTTAATCAGGGTGCCGACAGTGACCCTGCGGACGGGGCGTTCAATAATTTTCTTGAGGGGGGTATGTGCCCCCCAGGACCCCCCGTAGCGCTACCCCTGTATCCGATTAATAACTTTTTGAAATTATCTTGGAAATAATAACAAGAAAATGTTCATTTTCAATGTATTGCCCAGACGTTTCGTTTGTCATACAAACATCTTCAGTGGAAGTGACATGATTATGAAATGCAGAGCACTTTAGAGTTAACACATGCAGCAGTTATCAAATTAACAGGTGGAGAGCGTTGACTTGTAATTTACACACATCAAAGATAAAAACGCAATATTTTATCTTTGATGTGTGTAAATTACAAGTCAACGCTCTCCACCTGTTAATTTGATAACTGCTGCATGTGTTAACTCTAAAGTGCTCTGCATTTCACAATCATGTCACTTCCACTGACGATGTTTGTATGACAAACGAAACGTCTGGGCAATACATTGAAAATGAACATTTTCTCGTTATTATTTCTTTCCAAGATAATTTCACTAGAATTGCAATCAAATTCAAGCGATGGCACATGGAGAAGCTTGCTAAGTTGGCAGAAAGGAAAATTCAGTACATTTCTTAATTGGAAAGTAGTCTTTCATCGTTTTCGGACTGCTGTAAACTCTTGCAAAATGCTTCGATCGCGTCGTCATTATTCCTTCAGATCCGAAGAACTCAGATAATTGCGCAAAAGTTATGTCAATAAAGTTAACCCTTCCGATAATTATTTTATAAGACAGCAGACGTAGAAAATAATGTTCACGAACTTCTCAGGAGAACTTGACATTGTCTGTTTGTTTTTTCCTTGTGATGTCGCGACTTACAGTTACAGATTTCTGAAACTGTGCACATGTTGCATGTTTATCGCTGAATGACTGCTTATTGTTCGATAGTTGTGGCATTAGGTCATCAGATGACATCATTTTATTTAAATGACAAGATGTGAAGCTTCTCCTCTAGACCCACTCTAGAAATAACTTTGTAAGTTACATGCAGTTATTCAATACAATGCTCGAAAAAGAGGCGGAGCTGCTAGGCATGGATGATGTAGAGTTGAACTTAGCTTTCCGTTGCAATGGTGGTCCTTCTTATTTTTCATATTTGCGATACATCTAGTGACGACAGCCTCTGTTGCAAGAGGATTTTCAAAGCTTTCAGCAGTTAAATCAAAACTTATGTCAGTCATTGTCCAAACTTATGCCAACAACGAGACAAGAGTATTTAGAAGCCCTACTTTTTTGCAGCTATAGAAAAAGAAAAGATATTCTCGGCAAGCTTGACTGGGATACACTGGTTATATTGCGTACTGATAGACGACTGAAATTAGGATAAATTTTATTCTTCTACTTGCTTTAGGCTATATGAGGTGGTTGATTTAATGCAAATTGTCAATTTCCATATGAAAAAATCATTTTTTTCTTTAAACGTGCTCGCTAGATTTTCAGCTTGTATAGCTACTAAGGTACAAGGCCTCTTTAATGTACAGGGCACATATCATGGTTTATGTCGTGTACTTTGAGAACTCCTTAATTATATTAATTGAAAGGATTGATTTATTTGATCAAATATTTTACTGATAATAAAGATGACTTAATGCTTTCTTTTTATGGTTGTTCTATCTCTCCCCCTTTCCCCAACCTGAGCTTCCTAGCGACGATGATGGTCTTCATGAAATATTTATAAAACATGTGCTATACACTTGCATAAGACTAAAAACTCCCAATAGATTGTAACCTAACGAGTTGTTAAGTAATCAAACTTTATATCTACTTTTGTCATCAAAAAAAATAAGAAATCAGGCCCTCTCTTGTTTTCAAGTGTTTCGAGCACTGATTCCACACCACATTACAGCTATTGCATAGGAAGTCACGATAATTTATCAAGACCACTCGTAGTTTGCACACGAATTCCATGACAAATTATGTTAGTATTAATTGTTGTCAGTAAATCTTTCCTTGAAAAGTATGGATTTTGATAAGCCAAAATCGAGATGTAGTGCCGTATGAAAACCTCAGTCAATTCTAATTAAATTATAATGAAAAATATGATGCTAATTCTTTCATGAAGAGCCTTAAATGATAAATCTCGTCATCTTCGAAAGCTACGGATTGAGCGTGGATTGCCCAATTTTAAAAAAAACAAAACCGCATTTGCATCAAGATTCCTGAAAAGTCCACGTACACAACTGCGTTTATTTATATGCAAATTGTCCACATTTGCGCAGAAACATGTTAAGTTGAAATTTAACACTGTCGGTTCATTTATTGAGAAATGAGAGAGTGAATTTTATGCATCTATTCTTCAGGTTCTTCTTGGTCAAAGATACGGTGGACATCCTCCTCCTTGCTTCATTCTTGATGAAGAATTCGAACATATTATTCAAGCTCTAAAGGACAGTGGAGAATCGACAGATTTGTTAAGTGATTGGTACAAGCTTGACGAAAACAATATCCCTCCTGTCTATACGCTAAGAGCAATGGTAGAGGATTTTTCATCGGTAAATCGCAATTTTATTTCTGGTAGTTCTCCGTAGTGTACTCTAGGGGTGTACCGATTAATTGGCCGATTTCTGATATGTCAGAGCGGAAATTGGTAATCGACCCCATTTTTTGCCGGTTATTGGAACTTTAGAGATTTTTGTACTGATCGAAGGACAAGAGAAAATTTACATGTGCACTATATGCTGAACTAATCTATATTTAAACTAGTTCTTTTATTTATCATTGCGATAATTGAAAGCAGCTGAATTCTTCTAAATACTCAATTTTCATGTAACCATTATAAAGGCTGACAAAAAAAGTCTTCGTATATTATGATGTATAGATAGTTTTTGTCGCCGTGCCAGGGTGGAAGAGCTCTCTCGGAGTGGGAACCGGCCGGAATTTTCGACCTGGGCCCGTTAACAAAGGCCCGGAGTTTTTGGCTCTGATGCAGTTTTCATTTTTCAACCCGCGCACGACCCATGAGTTTCAGTTATTAGTAAGGTTGCGGAACCGGAACTGCAAGAACCACTAGATTTGGGTGGAACCGGAACCGGAAAGCAGAAAAGTCACAGGTTTGGGGAAATGCTGCGATTGATCCTTAAAAGCAACCAGTGTACGCGAACTGGGAAATGATTCTTCTTTTGTTTTAACTTTTAATAGATCCTGCTTTGACATTGACATACGGACACAACCCATGCTTGCCATGTCTCAAGGACACTATTATGCAGTCTTCTGTTAAGTTATTTATGAATGTATGAACTGAGATATCAATGTAATTTAATGCTGCAATAAAAACAATAAAACAAACGGTAGATAGGTAGATGCAATGAAAGCATTTTGCTTTCAATCGGATGAAGCGATTCGATATTGGATTCATATGCAAAGCTCCTGAAGTAATTAGATTACCAAACATAGATGCATGATGTTTGAAACTCACTTCATTACCTTCTTAACTGTGTGATTTCCCAACAAAAGTAATGACGACGCATTGAATGGATGAGATTGTCTACTGTAGAGATTATTCCAACTAAATAGGATACTGAGGTGAAAGCAGGTAACTAAGATAATGAAAGCAGGTTTCATATGTCTCAGTTGGCAATCATAGTTGCTTTAGTTATTTTAAACTACCGGTTTTACATAGATTTCACAAGTTGCCAGAATCGGAACCGCTGTAAGACTTCAGTGGCTCCACATCCCTAGTTATTAGGCATGGGCCTAGCCCAGACCCGTCTTATTTCAAATTAGTAATCAGTTGATTTGAAATGCATTTAAGGTGTTTTCTTGTTCAGAATAAATGCGTATCAGTATTCAGTTATTCAGTATGAGTTAATGTGCATAGTCATCAACGGAAGTCATTTTTCATGTATCTTCATATTGCACTTCAAACAAGATTCAGAAGTGGTGAGCATGCCAGAGAAAGGGAGACTTAAGTTAACTTTATGATCGATGATTTGAAACGTTGGGTCAGAATTTTGATTTTACAATGAGAAGTGCCATGTCAAAGTCAGTATCTCGAAGAAATTTCCCATAGATTGTAGCAGAAGTTGAGGGTGTAATGCCTTCACTGGTTGGACGATGGGCAATCAAATCTCAAAAGTCAGATTTGAGTTACTGTTCACAAATAGCCCAACGAGTTCTTGCTTTTCAAGCCGTAGATATGCTTCGCGATCGCAAAGGAAACTGCCATGTTATCAATATCTCATAAAATGCTTCGAAAATTGTCATATCCCGGTGAAATCGTCTTTCATGACTTATATCGTACATAACTCGCTGGTCCTTGAATGTGTAGTTCGACCAAATTTTACTTGTTGTTTTCAATGAAAGCTAGCCGCATCCCTGATCTCAGTTCGTCACGTGTTTTCATCGAATTCTTTAACATTGAAGCTCATGACTATTACAAAATTTCGTGATGACGTCATCACAGCACGCTCTGATGAGAGAGATTGGCACAGCGTGCTTGCAGATTGCAGAGACTGCACTGAGCACTGATAGGGAAACCGCGAATACGCAACGTCCTCTCGCTCCCACGCAAAGCATAAATGAATAATCGTGATAAATTACACGCATCATTTATCAACTGAAATGTCGAAATTAAAAGAAGAATCTCATTCATTAAAAGCAATAATAGCTATATTGCTCAACGTGTTGAAAAAATTAAGTCTTCGGATTTGTCATTAAGTATTTATCGGAGCGTAGTTGTATAGTCAATTAAACAAATAGTTTTCATGAAACGAATTGGATAACAGATGCATGTATTTATGAATGATTTGACAATGCTAATCAATGGTAGGCGTCGAAAGTTAAGTCAAAATGATGATAATAATAACAAAGTGTATATTTTGAAAGTAGTGCAAATCATAATGTACAAAAGTATGAAGACAGTTGATAATTAATAAAAAATTCTGAGGATTATCGTTTCACTCGGTGATTTAGTAGAGAAGACAAGCTTTCTTGGTCTCGATTACACCTACGCACCAAAAGTCACATCAGAGACAAAAATGAAATGCTAGTTTGTTTGAGAACATTACCTCTTACCCTCACGTTAATCGTGTGTAATGGCTCCTCTAAAGCGCATATTAAAATTGAAAGTGTATTCATGTTTTTTGAGAAGAATGGGGGATTTTCCTGCTTGGTAGTGACTGGAGAAAAACCGTGTGAAGCACTCATCAACAAGATGGGAGGATCCGAGTCGCATGCATCCAACTTAAAGCGACATTTGATAAACTTTCATCAAAAATGATTGATAATTGATGCAACAATGATTACTAAAAATAGCTTCAGGTAAGCCTATAGTGATCCATGATGTAGGTTACCAGTTTGTTTAAAAAAAGTAGGCTTTATATACTTGCCACCCGCAGTCGGAGTCCTATCATTCCCCGGAGTCGGAGTCCTTTCAAACTTATAGGACTCCAGATCCCTTCGTTAAACTATAATTTCTTTCATTTGGTAAGCATTCCTTCTGATTGGCTACCGGCATAGTTTCCGTAAGTTGTAAATAAAACAATAAGTTGACATTGGCCGATGTAATACTCTATCATTCGATTCGAGAATGATGACTCGATTCGATTCGACTCTATATTTCCCGATTCGCAGGTCCCTAGCATGAAATTTTAAGGCGATAATCCCAGCTGATTTAAACATGGATTCTGAAAACTGTCCGTTATTCACAGGTATTTTTACAACTCAAGTTCATCAGCTAGAGGGACAAATTATCAGGCTTGCCGTTGGGTATTGGGATTGAGCCACCAAAAATTAGCCTAAAGCCAATGGGGTTTCATTCTCTATGTTTGTACTCCTAAGTCTTTTATAATTCTCCCTTGACAAAGAAATAAATTATTTGACAACATGACAGTATCCAAGCGTGCTTATCCTGCATCAATTATTATTGCAACCTTTTTGAGATTTGCTTCTTGCCCTTGAATCGCACGCAGGGTTTCTCCTGTCTTGCGTTTATGCAGATTTCACGCAGTCATGTAAGAAATAGTAACAAACTGTTCCAAATCTGTGAGTGATAATACTACGTCAGAACAATAACCACTTTCTGGTTCTCGGAGACGAGGTCGATTAGGCCTACTGTGCACAAGTGCTTCGAATTAGCTTTTTTTTACAGCGAATTAGAAATTTTTGTAATTAGTGACTTGTTTTAAAGATGTTTCAATGTTATAAGATTTTTTACGTAAAGTTTTTGCTTAGAGATTTTAAAAGAAGATGATTTTGTTATGATTTTATTTTCATTTTAAGTATGATAATTTTTCCTTGATAAATCAAGTGCGTGTTCAACACTGTGTTCATGCGAAGACTAAGGAAATAACACTTGCACCATTTGAAGCAACATATACTCAGTGACAAAAAGAATGAAACAAGTCCTGATATGAATACTTATGACTTAGACTTGGTTGTACTGTACGTTTGTTTGTTGTTTGTAAAAGGAGAACTCGAATGCTTTACTCAAAAACATTTAATTTGATACTCATGATTTTATCAACTTAAGTTAGAAACGGGTGTGACCACCGCGAGCATCCAAACAGGCATCGATGCGTGAGGGCATGGATGAGCACAGTCGCTGGATGAATGCCAGGTCTAAGAGGTTCCACTGCTCGATCAGTCTGTCGGCCAACATCTTCAAAGACACTGGTGGGTGGTTGTACCTCTCCCTCACTCTGCGACCAAGTTCATCCAGCAGTGCTCGATGGGGGAGAGGTCGGGAGAACGTGAGGGCCATTCCAAGGTTGGGATTCCACTGCTTGCTATCCTGTTAGAGACCACTGAAGCGCGATGGGGCCTTGCGTTGTCATCCTGAAAAATCAATTGATTCGATGTCACTGCTGGAACCACGACCGGTGTCACGATCTCGTCGGCATATCGCTGTCCTGTCAATGTTCCTTTCACTACGATTGCTGGTGTTTTTCCATTGTGCCAGATACCGGCCCAAACCATGACACTACCGCCGCCGCACCGGTCGTGTTCTTTGACGCAACATGGAGCAAATCGTTCACTTGGCAAGCGATGAACACGGATCCGACCATCGTTGAAATCGAGAGTAAACCTCGATTCATCAGTCCAGAGCACACGTTCCCACTGACTGTCACTCCACGACTGATGACCTTGACACCACGTCACTCGTCTCCTTCGATGTTCCAGGCTCAGCGGAATTCTTACAGCGGGTCGTCGAGACTGTATACCAGCTTCTCGCAATCTTCGATATGCAGTTCACTACAGGCAACGTTCCCAGCAACCTTCCAGTACACAATTAGCTTCGGGACGGACACAAATCTGTTTCTTTTAGCAGCTAAAACTAAGCGTGCATCTGTCCGCTTGGATGATACCCTTGGTCTTCCTGATCCGTTCTTCTTTTCCACATTTCCTTCTGCTTTCCAATGACACCACCACCTCCATACAACGACCCTTGAAACTTTCAATTCTTTCGCAACAGTTGTAGAACTTTGCCCACAACGCATCATCCCAATTGCCATTCCTCTGGTAAAGTTATCGTGCGCCATTTCATAAGTCAAATCTGGTCAGCAGTAGGTGGTGATTCTGTTCAACTTCTAGCTGTTACTGTGATCAATATCAAATTTTGAAATTTGATGGTCCTATATCATTTCCCTTATCATATGGAGTTCAATGATGATACATAGAAAGCGAGATATCATCTCAAGCCATAGAAAAAAATGAAACAAACTTCCATTCAAGTCAATGATAGTTGGTTTCATTATTTATGTCAGTGAGTATAGTAAAATACCATTAATCACTAGTAAACCAGTAAAATAGTGCATCATTTGGAACTTGAGGTCAAATATAAAACACGTAAATATTCTGGTGGAGATATTTTTATGCATACTATTGCCGTGTGAAGCAGACTAACATGCCCTATAAACCTAATATTGTATATGAAATAATGGCAGCATGTGCTACATGTCTTCATGGCCACATGGTCTCCTCTGGTTTGACAAAATATGAACTTGTAAGATGGTATTATGGCATGTATGTAGGCAGGCCTGCAGATTAGCCTCTGACTAAGTGTAAAGATGCTGCATTATTGGAGTAGATAAGGGAATGGTTGATCAGTCTTAACTTTGACCGATTTTGAACTGTGGTTTCAAATCATTTCGCATATGACACCAAAAGCATGCTCGCAGTGAATTGATTTGAAATAAAGTATTGAAAATCAAATGCTGAATGAATCGAGTGCAATGCAATAATTGCAGGCTACTATGGAGGAAGTTCAAGCAGCCAAATCTCATTGGAGAAAGTCAGAAATACCTCTCCTCAGCCAGTTGAGAAAAGGAATTCGAATATGTTCGGATAAAGGACTTGTGAAAGGGGAATGTGTGAAGAAGTTCCATAGCTCAGGTAATTAATCTGCAGTACTTACGTATCAATGCTGTGTTTGCTGATCATGTACTCACACAGGTTTCAATCATGACTGCCATTCTGTAACTTTTGTATTACAATTGAGAATTCAAAATACATGACCAAGTTCCAGTTTGTTATTGTGACTGAGAATTCCATCCACATAAAGCATTCATACAATGAGCGAAGGATGGAAAATGTGATGATTTGTTGTTGAAATCGCAGTAGTGCGGTGATCTACATGTATTTGCAAACTGTGATCTGGCACATACAAGCAATCAAAATGACTTGATAGGCACGCAATGTGCCTTTCACGCAGCAAATTCACTCTGCATTTCTACCCTTATTCAGCAACTATATTATGCTAGGCATACTATGTAATCTGCTGTAGATAAACTACCACTGAATACAGTAAAGCTACACTGTAGTATGCAGTGCACTGCTAAAGTAAGTGCAACATTAACAGCTGAGGCATTTTGCCCTCCATAGACTGTAAGCAGAATTCACGAGGACGCAACTAATGAAGTGAATATATTGAATTCACAATTTATATGCACGGGAGGTTCGTTATATTTATGCAACAGAAGGAAATGGCTCACTTTGCTTAACGTAAAACTATGTGTTTATCTAAAACCAAATCTTGTCGATGCTTCGTCTTTGCGGACATTAGTAAGTCCGTGTACTTGAATGTGATAACATATCTTGAAGTCTTTCCGCACGCAGCTTCTGCAAGATGAGTCCTGCAGTTGGGAGCATTTTTGCCATTTATTGCTGACATAGGTACGCAAGATTTGTCAGTCGGAATTCTTGCATTTATCATGCGAGTAACATTTAAAGAAAACGTTCATGGAGCTGCAAGTGTAGCCTACATTCCGTTAAGTCTATTATTCAATAGGTTTATAATGTGGTTGATACAGTTAGATCAAGTTAACATCCGTACTGTTATATCGTAACCTCTGTCAACAAATTGCCTTTGCAGTGATGTTACATAATGCAAACATTCGTCAGTGTATGTATTTGGTGCTAAAACAAATTATTGGCTAGACAGTGTGTAAAGTAAAAGGACATTAATTGCTTAATTTTCAATCGCAGCATTCAGATAATAGAAATTAATTCATTGTATTAATGGAAATAAGGACTGCTTTCATTTAGAATATATTATTATCGACACGACATGTTTCGCCAGCTCTTCTCAAGTGTTACGCTGAGATGAACTTGCAACCACAGTGGACGTCGAAATAACCAATGCTCATGCCTAGACTTCGGGAGAAAAAGCTTTTAGGCTAAAGTCTAGGTTTCAACACGAAGCAATGTTTGTGCAGAAATCAACCTTCCTGAGAATTTGTAATAAAACAAGGATTTTTTGTTGACACATCACAAAAAGCGCAACATTTCACAAATCATCCGACCTTGTTGTCCAGTGCTGCACCGTATACGATTTGTGCTAGAAAGGTCTTGAAGCCCCCGCACGTAACTTGCTTTGCTCACGGACTTCTCTTCATGTTCAAGGAACTGAGCGTTTTTGATCTCGCCTGTGAAGAAACTTTTCCTCGAGGCTCCATCCCGCGTAATCATGTGGAAAATCAGAGTCTTACTCTTTCTCCAGAACCTGCACTCACGAAGTGTGCTCATGGGTGGAGGTCGCGCTGTTCTGCGCTAAAGACTGCGTTGAAGTTGATCAAGAATACTGTAAAGAAACTGGAACCCAACGAAGGGTTATTCCATACTTGTTCCATTGGAGATAGGTCAGGAGAGCGTGCCAGCCAGTCAAGAATTTTCATGCTTAAGCTCTTTACAGTCTCAATGCCAGCTACAGAGCGATATGGTCTAACATTGTCATCTTGAAAGACGATATCTTTTGCCCTTGCCAGTGGAGCAACAACTGACTACACAGCTTCTTACAGGTATCTGTCACCTGTCATTGTGACTTTGATGAAAACTGCCGCCGTTCTTCCACCATGCGAAATGCCTCCCACCGCATCTGTCGTGCTCTTTAATATAGCATGGAGCAAAGCGTTCACCTTGTAGACGATGGACACGAACGCGCCCATCATTGAAATCAAGAGTGAACCTTGATTCATCTGTCCTCAAAACTTTTTGCCATTGTTGATTATTCCACGAGCGATGATCTTCACACCACGCAATTCGTCTCCTTCGATGTTCAAGACTTAGCTGAAGTCTCACAACTCGAGATTGTATACCAGCTTCTCTTAATCTCCGATATGCAGTTCGAACGCTGCAGTCAACGTCCGCAGCAACCTTCCAGCTCACAATTAGTTTATGGACGGACACAAAGCTGTCTATGTTAGCAGCTAAAACTAAGCGTGCATCTGTTCGCTTGGATGATGGCCTTGGTCTTCTTGATCCTTTCTTCTTTTCCACATTTCCTTCTGCTTTCTAACGACACTACCGCCTTCATACTGCGACCCTTGAAATTTTCAAATCTTTGGCATCAGTTGTAGAACTTAGCCTACATCGCATCATTCCGATTCCCATACCTTAGGTAAAGTTATCGTGCGCCATTTCATGAGTTATGTCTAGACTGCAGTATAAGACGGTAATTATGTTCAACTTGCTGCTGTTATTGTGATCAATGGGCATATGCACTCGACGACAAAATGTACGCCCCACACAGTTCCTGTTTGTTTTTGCATCCGCGAGTCTTGGGACGTCGTTTGATTATTGACCACAAGTTCTCGATCGGATTTGCATTCGGTGAACTGGGAGGCCATGGTAATATTCGAATATCCTTTGTGTTGAAATGGGCCATACTTCGTTTACTGGTATGACAAGGCGCTGCAACCAACCATTGCCATCTGGAAAAAAGTCCTCCATTTGGAAAACAATTCTGCGATCAATGACTTAATTGATACAAATTTCGGATTTCATGTTCCTTTCCGCAATATTGATGCGGCCGGGTCCTTGCCAACTAAAGCAACCCCAAACCATGACGCTTGTGGGATGCTTCGTCGGTCGGATAAAATGATCAGGGTCAGTGCATGACTGAGTCGACAACTCTCACATATTGAGGAGCTTCGTCCCGTAGTACAATGACTGTTTCGTCAGTAAACAAAACTTGTTTCCAGTCATCAGTCGTCCAATGTTGATGGTCTGGTGCCCATTGCAGTCGACGTCTGATTTGGTCATTATTCAGATATGGCCTGCGTCCAGGCTTCATTGCTTCGTAACCGATGCTATTGAGAGTGCGTTGCATAGTTCTCACTGTACAGTCTCCAGAAGCACCAACTTGGTCTAATAGATCAGCAGCTGATGACCTTGGACTTGCAACACAAAACCGTTTGATTTACGGTGACTGTCTTTCATCAAATGTCGTAGGTCGCCCACAATTTCGGTACAACGTCCGATAATCCCCGTACTCTTGATATCGCTGACAGGTTCTGCTCACTGTTCAATCGACGAGCAATTTCACGCATAAACAATTCTCCATGTTGCATCAAAGTAATGATTTGTAATCTCTTATCGTCATGAGCTTGAGCCATTGCTTTGAAATCAATGATCTGAAGCCGTATAACTACTTGTTTATGTATTTAGTGATTATTTGCACAAAAGCGGATATCTATGATAAAACAATAGTTTTGAACAGTTTTGAAGATTGAATTAACTGTAAACCTTGCATACACGATCAATACATGGCTATCATATCCGTCTTAAAATTGTCATGATGTGAGAACTTTGAAGTAGATGCGAATTAGCTATAGAATGCGGGTGGGGCGTACATTTTGTCGTCGAGTTGTCATGAACTGTTTTTTTACAATCGCTGAATTCGGCTACACTAGAAACAAAAGGCATACTGGAGATCGACCTACACATGTATTTTGACAATTTAATAGCTTCATTTTGGGATAGGAGGAACTTATAAGGTACCCAAAACGAAAGGTTTGTTAAAATTTTTCCTCGAAGCCTGCTTATGACCATAGAGTAAGCTCATGCCGTTGCCAACAGCGCCAACAGTTATGGCATTATTCAAACGTACGCGGCAAACAAACATACACCCGAAGATAATTACGAGCATATGCTGGTGCTACCCAATTGAAATGAGTAGTAAGTAATAGAAGGAAATGCATCAAAAAAAGTAAAATAGAACCAGGAAAGATCGGGAGCGATGTCAAGACCCTTTTTAACACACAATTCCGGAGCTGATTACACAACCACAGATTCCATGATGCGTAAAATAGAACATGATCAGAATGATACTGAAATATGACCTTACCACATCGGCTGGATAGCTGTAAATTTGTGAGTGGCGTGTCACTGCACTTGAAGGAACTTTAGTTGAACGCTGAATTCATTTCAAAACATTTGACAGCCACTTCGGAACGTGATTTCATATGCGATCCTCAAAACGCCTTCATGTTCCGGCCAAATGTATGAATCTGCATGTAAGCGCAGATTCATAGTCAACGTTGTGGTTGAAAATAGCAGGATTCTTGGACGACAGATTAACCTGTTCTTCCCACAATGAGTTTTGGTGTACCTGTGGATGAAGTCATTTAGGCAGAGTAGGAAGACATCTTGAAGATCGCATGTATGCCTTCTCATTATTTTACATCATTCTATTGAATTTCTCTTTTATTTATTGTGAATAAAGGCAAATTTTCGTTTTGTAACACTCATGGTAATAATTTCTCATTTCACCAACTTTCTTCACAGTGACCGAGAATGAGATCCGACTTGGCCTTCTTGAATCTTCTTCGGATATTCGCAAATACTGTTCATCCTACATGCGGCACATCAGCAATGTCGATGGAAGTTTTAGTCATCCGAAAATTGGCAAGTAAGTTTAGAGGTTCAGTATCAGAACTGAGATTGAGGAAAATGTAGTCAATAAATAATTTTAATCAACTTCAATTCATATCTTCGGGAGAAATATAAATTATGTTGTTGAAAACTTCTTCGGGTACTGCAAACACAACTTTTATTCTATGCGACGTTTCTCTATGTAGCTTAAGCATGCACGAATGACAGGATTGGACGACTGAGCGGCAGACACATCAAGCCTTTAACACTAATCATTCAAATCAATACTGTACATTCTATATGGTGTAAAATAAAGATAAAAGTCATTACTAACAACAAAACTTCAAAAGTAACAAAAAGGAGAAGAAATACATGAGGCAGTTCAAGAATTTAATAACAGAGACATTGTTTCGTGTTTGCTTAATATATTACCGCCTGCATTCTTGATATATGCACACTCCAGACTCCTTCGTTTCAAATAACCTTGAGATGGCGGTGAATAATTTCCCATTCTATGTGGATCCTATCACCAACATGATCTGACTCAAAATGATCTTTGACTGCAGAAGGATTATTGGCTAATACATGTTCTTTGATGCGTGTGCCAATCATCCTTGGAGTCTCACCGATGTAAAATTTTGGGCACAATTTACACTGTATCTTGTAAATAAGATTCTTTTCAAAGCATGAAACTTTATCCTTTTCTTTTGCGAGCTTGCACGTATTGCACTCAGCAGGACACCTCATAATTTAATTCATATCATTGAAGTATCATTTTGAAAAATTACGCTGATTGATTTTGTAACTAGCTGCTTTTAGCATTTTATGTTGCACAGCAAATAAAGTTGATATGTTGATTTACAACATGTCAGAACATGTAGATTGAAAATGAGATGAAATTTGGGTTTCGCATGTCATATTGCTATCAGCATTTCAAGGAAGCGAACATAACATTCGGAGCAGAAAAGCTTAAGTACCACGGCTAGATTGCAAACTTGACTTCCAAAAAGCTGAAAAGTTCTAGATTTTTGAAAGTGGTCATGCCCTCACAGACAAATTCAGCCCTAACGAAGGAGGCACAAGCTAAGCCACCTAATTTCAAAGTCCAGATAACAAGACCAATGTCTGTCGTTCGGTGAATAAACTTCAGTGATAAAGAAAGAAAATGTGTGGGAGTGCAGTATTCAAGTTAGAAATTGGGGAATCCGTTTTTATGACATCAAGATTCAATCGATTTGGTCAAACTAATGAAACTTGCTCTCCGCAATTCACGAATTCGCGCGTATTTCGACGAAATAGTGAAACTTATCTTGAACTTTTTTCGGTATGACTTTGAAATATAGAGACTTTTCTGATATAATATTATGAATTAATTTTTAATGACTATCACTCACTCATGCACACACTTGTGTGCTTGTGTGTACGAACACAAACACACACACAATGCATTCTTGCAAAAACTCGCGAAATTCATTGTCGCTTTAACTTTTACCCTACTACTCCTTTTGTAGCTTTAGTTTCGGGAAGTTGAACAAGGTTGAATTGTTACACTTTAATTAAAGAAGTTGAAGCTAAAATCAATAATGCATGTCCTCTTGTCTAACTTAAGCATTCAAATGATGTAGAGATTTTTAAAAAATTTTCATTTTGGAATGTAGATATTTTCCCTGAATAAATTGTACTTCAAGTTTGCGATCACGCTCCGGGCTAATCATTTAGAAGTGAATTATTTATTATTGTCTCCAGAATTGAGCATTAAGTTAAGAAAACCAGTGTGCGTATGTCCTTATCTGGCATCAAATAAATTCTATAAATAGATAAACACATTCTATCGCATCTTTTGAAAGTAGACAAGCGCTTGTGTTTTCTAGCAACAGTATTTGTGAAATTGTAGACCATCCTGAAAATAAACGGATGCCCATTTTCAACAGACGATAAACGTCTATGACATTCTATGGTTTCTAATGTCAATGCCCTTACGATGCGTCATTACAGCCACACAGTAAAGAGGCCTTCATGTAGGCTTGTATTATAATTTAGAATTTCCCATCAGTATAGCATGGTATAAATATTTCTCCATTATCACATTCTATGATTTTAGACGCACTATCTGAATTACCCTTTACATTTTACGCTTAATAAGAGCTTTACACTGATTGAGAAGGAAGACATTGATTGTGAAAGTTGACAGTTTGCTAAGAATGATCCTGAATTTCTTGCGAGATGTGTTACGTAGTAGGAATTCTTAAGCTTGACAGGAGAGTAAGTATTTGATATTTTTTAATTGATGCTAGAAAGGTGTACATTTGACACCGGCAAAGTTGAAGTAGGGAGCCGAGTCACCAGTGATCTGTTCTTCTAAGAACAGTCACGACAACGATAGTGATGAAATCTTAGTATCTGTGTCGCTTGCTGTCTAACGTCAGCTTGTGCCACAAATATAAAACTTACTTGTCGGCTTCACTGCAATCGAGAGCTATTTCCTTGCAGTGCAGCAATACATCTTTGTAAACATAGTGCACTTTTTTGCTTTAAAATTGACATTCTATGAAAAACACTTTCAGACTCGCTGAAGTTGGATCAATGTGTAAGTTAAGTATGCTAATGGTAAGCTTTCTATCTCAACATTCATAGCGTTGTACAAGGTGTTTCAAAAGTAGGCTAACAGTTGATTTTGCCCTAGGAAATCTATGTTGACCGTTCTATTGGCGATTTACACCTGAATCAGTCGATGGATATCCATGATCAGTCCAACATGAGCCATAGACTTCGAAGTAATTGCTACTATCATTTAGAAGTCTATGCAGTAGCATTCCATTGGCAAAGGAATTTTGAAATCTATCATGGACAAGATATAGCACCAATCTGACATTACGTACATGGATATGTTCAATTAATTTGATTTGAATCAAACACTGTTAGTTTGACTTGAAGTGAATTAAACAAGCTTGAAGCTTTTTTGAATTTGCTGCTTCTGTCATGTCAGGTCATCTAAAAGATGATCAGAGAAAATGGATTTTGAAATCCTTTTGGAAAAACAAGAATGCTGAAAAGGTGCGAATGGAATGGAGAGATGCCTTTCACAGCAATCCTCCATCAAGATTTGCTATTTATCGCATTCGAGATAAATTTGAAAAGACCGGTTCGGTAGAGAATGCACCGAAGTCAAGACGCCCTCGATCAGTTTCAATAACATCAAACGAGGAGCTAGTGGCCCAAACATTTGTTCAAAGTCCGAAGAAGTCAACAAGAAGAGCCTCATTGGAGTTGGACATTTCTCTAAGCTCTACTTGGAGACTGATGAGGAAAGTTGAGTTGAAACCATACCGACCCAGACTGTTGCAGCACCTTCTACCGGATGATGCTGAACGACGCTTGCAGTTTGCTGTGCTCATGTTGTCGGAAATTCGGGAGAACCCAGATTTGCTTGACAAGATAGTTTGGTCTGACGAAGCCAGTTTCAAACTATCAGGTCACGTAAATAGACATAACTGTGTCTACTGGTTCCCTGAAAATCCGCACATGGTATCAACAAATGAGCTGAACCAGCCTGGCTTAACCGTCTGGGCCGGTATGTCAAGCAACGATGTGATTGGGCCAGTATTTTTTGAAAGAACTGTGACGGCTGAGGTGTACCTTCAAATGCTCCAATCCTTTGCGATTCCTGAGATGCAGTCATTGAACAACTTCAATGAGCTGTACTTTCAGCAGGATGGTGCACCAGCGCATTTTGCAGTGAGTGTCAGAAGCTATCTGAATGACACTTTTCCAGGAAAGTGGATCGGGAGATGTGGTAGCATCCTTTGGCCTCCTCGCTCTCCCGATCTAACTCCGATGGGCTTTTTCTTTTGGGGCGTTGTAAAGGAGAAAGTGTACGGACGAAAACCTCACACACTTTCTCAACTCCGCTCCTACATCACAGATGCCTGTCAAGAGATCAGTGATGACAGGAACTTGTGCAGAACTGTGTGCCACAGTGTGGCCGAAAGACTACAAGAATGTGCCGATGTCCATGGTGGACATTTTGAGCATTTGCGTTCGTGAATTTTTGCAACTTTAAGTTGATTAATTTTTTGATATGTTGAATAGGCCTTGGTTATTCATTTGTTCATTTTTTGTTAGGAAACCAAGCAAACAAAATGGTAGTTGTTTTAATGTTAATACCTTTATTAATTTCAGCCTCCTCTAGGCCATCGTCAGAAGCTTCTGACGATGGTCTAAGAGGAGGCTGGAATTAACAAAGGTGAAGGACATTTGGATGTCAGCTGTTCTTCCTTCTTCGCCTCCCTGTCTTGTGTTGACGACAGCGTCTTCGTGCACCAGGCTGAGGGGCGCGGAGGACATTCGAATGTCAGCTGTTCTTCCTTCTCCGCAGTAACACTGAAACAACTACTATCTTGTTTACATGGTTTCCTAATAATTTTTTTTTGATAGATGTTGGATAGTTATTCGACTTCTCATGATCGGTATAGATTCAAATTGGGTTGTAGTGAAATATGTAGGCATGAAAACACTGGAGATCATGAGATATTTTAATATGATTTACGCGATGTCAAAGAGTATTGAATTTTTGCCCCTTACGAATACAAGGCATATTAGCTATCTGTGGCATCGTGAAAAAGATTATTATGACATAGCTTATTAATCTATAGCATTAAGACATAGCTTTTCAAGGCCAATTTCTACTGTTAGCCTACTTTTGAAACACCTTGTATTTGTTGATTTGCTTCATTGTATTTCCGGACTTAAAATAGTCCTTGAATGTGTTCGTCTTTTTGTAAACTAAGAACAATGAAAGAATTAATTACGATAAAAGATTGGCTCATACAATTGTGGTGTGAAAATTGTCGCATTGATTATATTCAATTCGCTGGAAAAAATCTGACTGCATCAACGTATCTGGAATCGATCACTTTCGAAGCCTCAATCATATTCGCCACTTTTTCTGCTTTGCTTTAAGTAAATTAAGTACAGTATGTGGCCTATTTTGTGTATGTGTCTCCCTTGATCTATTATACCTTGATTACTCGTATCTTATCACCAAATTATATCCATACAGCTTTTACTTTCACATATTTTTCAGCGCTGCGTGACTGACTCGCGATTTGTACGATATTTCAGAAAAAATACTGTTCAATAAACTGGCCATCTCTGAATTTCTGACAGTTAACATTTTCTAATATGATGTCAACCCTCGCCCGTTGAGTCCATCAGAACTCCTAAACTTCAAAGTGGATGCTAAAATGAATATCTGGGGCATATATGCATATATTGTATAACTTTTGCCGGGTATACTTAGGCTATATCAGACTATCAGAATCGTATATTTCCAATGCATGAAAACACGTTGATCAGGTTATAACAAAAGTATGACAGGTTGTGCGATGACAAGTATCGAGTACATAAAATGACATATTTGCGAGAATGACAATAAAATCAGAAGTGAGATATTTACAAATTATGATTTGAAGTGAGAATGATAGAATGATAGACGTTGAATAACTATGTCTGGAAGGAGAGGACAATTCATTTAACACTGAATACAAGTTGCTAGGTATTTTCGATATTAGCATCATTTGGAATGACATGCATAACTAGATTTGCAATCATTCAAGACAAAATGCAGAATGTTGATGAGCGGCATTAATAAATGTCTACTTATTAATAATCTTTGACACCCTTCTCGTCTAGTTAGTAAGTCCTAATATGTGAGAGGTCCGGAACAAAAATCACATGAAAAAGCAAAACGTAATAATTATCAATACGCATCTGTAAATGATCCTTCAAATTGTCTTACCTGCAATAGGATCGGTTAATGAGAATTCTGCACAAGTTACCGGTATTATATATATAACATATATTGTATAACTTCTGCCGGGTATACTTAGGCTATATATAACATATATTTTGGACATGACAGAAATCAGTGGTGATAGCCGTTTTTTAGAATTACAGATCTTCATTCAATAAAAAACTTTCAAAATTTGAATTTTCATTTTTTCGGAAAAAGTCCTTTTCTTTAGATGTATGGTGAGACTAAGTAGTAAAGGAAGTTTTAAAGTCACCAATTTTGACAAGAGTTACGTATGCTATGATGACACATTTATATCATTCTTAAGGAAATATGAATACAGCTCAAATATATCAATTGGAAATTTCGTCTAGTTTATCAAAATATGGAGTCTTATTTCCCAGTTCAATGTATGCAAATGAAATGACCTTAATATACAAGTATATATAGATGCTCATACTTGTATGAGCAAATGGATATATTTGTATTTTGACATAAAACAATAACAAAGTGATGTTATTCTGCAGCCAAATCGTCTGAGAGAATAGGATACTCATACACACATTAACTTTCATGCAATAAGTCCGAAATAAGCCAACCTTGCACTGTTATAAAATAGTTTTCTTGCAAGTGAAGAATTGTTGTTATTACAGTGATGCTTTATAGAAAGTAAAAACCGGTTCCCTTGATTTCCTAAAAGCCCATTTTTGAGTTGGGCTAGTTTGACTTGCGGTCGACGATTTACAGGTTTAACAATATTTTTGCACTGTTATCTGGTTTTAACGTTACATGTCACTACATTTTTCGTTCGTTCTTTTTCTTGTTGATACAATTTACAGATTTTTGGACATTAATGAAGTTAATCGCAAAGGAAAGATGGTGAATGAAGTAGACACGGCATTACGTGACATGATGGATAAATTGCATGAACAAGTAACAGAAAACATTAATTTTGACCACATCCATTGTTATGACGTTCCTTGGAAGAATGGAATTACACCAACCACCCATCGGGAATACTTGGAACAATTCGCAGATGACTTTTACACATCCACGAAAAATCTCATTGATAAGGGAGTCAGTGATCGTTCAAAATACAGCTCAGATCCCTGCTATGTCGAAGTACTTCAACATCTGATTGCTTGTGTGAATCACGTCCGTCACTTTCAAGGGCGCCAAAATATCATTCAGACTATTGCCGATTACATTTGTGGAGATAGTGACAGTAAGTGTTAAACTGAAATACATGAGTGCATTCTTTTCAAACAACCCATGAATGGTCACTGCTTCTGTTGGGTGGCAGCAGCTGTAGATGCTGGTCTGGCTATTGAAAATGTCATTTTGTGTGAATGCATTTCGCTGCTAACCTGTCGTCATGGTAACATCGTGAATACAATAATTATTCATAGTTTTTATCTAATGAAAGTGCAATATAGGGGCGTTCCATCCGCAGTGAATTCAAAACCTCGTTACAATTGAAGGTTTCAAAATGTATAAAAGAACATAGCAGCCGTTCTGAAAACTTTGACGGAAGGATGGTCTGACTGGCCACGGCAGGGTATCCAAATTATATGTTTTTTATATATTTAGTACACCAATAAGTACAATGATCACCAAGGCAGCACAAGAAAATACAGTCAGGAGGACAGTACAGTTAGAGGTTACAGTATATCATGAAAAGCTTTCCATCAAAATGTTACACCATTTTATAGTTCTAACAGTATTGTAGGGGAGGCGATTCCAGTCATCTATGATGCGGTGGAAAAAGCAGGATAGACGACAGTTCAGGTTTGTTGGGTGGCGGAAAATTTTAAAATTATGTCCACGGATGCGGGAAACACCAAAAGTGCAGAAGGCGCTAGGACTACATGGAGTAAGGTGGCTACAGATTTTGAGCATTATTATAAGCTCCATAATCCGACGACGACATTGCAGTGTTATGAGTTTCGTAGAGTAATGAGGATAGAACACCGGTGCTTTTGGTGAATCGTCGTTGTACACTTTCGATAGCTAAAATGTCTTTACTCTCCAGACTGGGATGGCATATTCGAGGTTTAGTTTAAGACCTTATTTTTCGTAAATTTTAATTCAAAGTAATCCAAGCAACTTCAATTAAATCCAATTTTCAAAAATTTGGCTCGTTGATGATGGGAACGAGACAGCGTGCGTACACCCATTCCCACATGGGGCGGTTATGGGGAACTTGCTTATTTTCTACTAGTCACTTGCAATCAATGGGCGACGCTGACAGTGAGTCAGATGAATTTGATAATGCGCAAGCAATGACCTGTTCTTAAAGAGATTAGTCAATATTCTTACTGATGATTTATAATGCTTTGCGTCGTTGGTCTATCCGAATTGAGTTTCATGAAGGATGATGTCAAAAGACTACGGAAATTATCTGCATTGCAAAATCTACAGACGTCATTCTGCTTTTTCTTATCCCATCAGCACCTACTATTCTTAGTGCTAAGCTTTGCTATCAATTTTATATTTTTGAGTTTTTCTTAAAAGAAATTGCTCTGTTATTTGCTGCTCTGTACGTCGATTTCCTAAGCAGTCCGATGGCAATAGTTTTTTTGGACATGCGGATTTATGATATGGTCATCGTATGTTCATCCATGATAATTCTTCCCTGTTGTAGCTGATGTAATCTGTTGAACTTCCCGATATATATGGAAACAACATCGACAGTTAGCATCTCAAGAGGCAGTGTACATTCATTATGACAGTATTGATTATAACAGGGTTTTAATAATAGCAGATTCGGGCGGTCCGCAATTTAGGACCGATCATAAATTGGTTTGTAGATCATGAAATGATGGCTAACAAACTGCAATTCACATGGTGGAGGCTGCAGATAAAAAATTATATTGTTAGTAGGAGCGAAGTTCCTTTCTACAAGCAGACAAGGAAAATTTTGAAATGATAGTGGAATAAATGAATTAAGAGAGGAATTGGAAATTACAGACCAACAAATAATCGGTTGGCGTCTACCTTTGCATGACAGTAAGCATGATAAAACGACTTGATAGTTAAAATCAAACAATAATAATCGAAAGACGATGTATTTATATAAGGTACGATAAAATGGCTGGAAAAGTCATCATTTTATGAGATAGAATGGGAAACCTATCGGAATTCATGTTTTTCAGAGCAAGTGGGACAGGAACTTCTGTTCAATGGGCAAACCTCTCAAAAATGGAGTAAAGCGGGACATGGCAAATCCACCAGGGATGAATTACTCGTAGACATCCTTGTTCACGGTCAACGGAAGAGAATTCCACGCACGTGCTCTTTTGGACTGAAACACATGATTAGGAACAGAGAGAGTGTAACGCAGGTTGCGGAAAAATGTAGAAAATTTTATGGTCAATTAGCTAGCGAATGACAGGCATTATTTTGATCGAGTACAATGAGTTCTTAGATTTATAAAAGTTATCCATGTGATAGAGCTCCTTTGGTAGAACATGGTAAAAATTTTCAGAGATATCAAGTTGTTTGCTTCAGTACTACTGATTAGTTTGTGATTAGTAGCATAACTTTCAATTATTTCTGCATTTTGTCTTTGACTCATTGTTGGATTGCATTATTCATGGCCTTGTAACACGTTCTGCGCCTCTGTCATTCAATTGCGAAAGCTTTGAATGGGCCGAAGTATATCGTCTGTCAAGTTGCCTCCCATCGAAATAGTCCTATAAATTGTGTCCTTAAATATGTAATTAAACAAACCTCATTGAGTGAAATGAAATGTATTGGCGGATATTGTGTGGGTATTTGGAGGCATGATATATGCAAGTATGAAAGAAAGTGCTTCACTGGCAAGAATGATGCATATTCATTAGATGTTGTATAAAACGCTGTTGGCATGTCTAATATCGAAACATTCAACAGTGAACTCCCCGTTTCTTTACAGAGCCCTTTGTAGTATATGGTGCCTCCGGAAGTGGTAAAACTTCCGTGCTGGCTAAAGCAGCAAGTTTAGCGCGTGATTGGATTCCAGAAGATCATAGAAAATCTTCTATCATCATCATTCGCTTTCTTGGTACCTCCCCTGCAACCTCTAGTATTCTTCAAACGATTAAATACCTTTGTCAACAACTTGCCACCTTTGGAAATGAAAATGATAGAGATATGTGCCGGTCAGTTGAAGATTTCCGAAGCCTCGTTGATCTCTTTTATAGACTTTTGGAGCGCTTCGGCGCTTTTCGACGAATTGTGATATTTTTGGATTCTTTGGATCAATTGGACAGTAGCAGTGGCGCATATCATCTTACATGGCTGCGAACTACTCTTCCACATAATGTTAAGATAATTGTTTCTACTTTGCCCGAGATGTTCAATTTGCTTTCAACATTGAGAGAAAAGTTGCCGTGTGAGTCATGTTTTGTAGAGGTTCGTCCTCTTGAGCAATCTCTCTGTCACTCAATCCTGAAGTCATTATTGAATGAACGAAATCGAGATTTAAGTGCTGAGCAGTGGAAATTGGTGTGCTCAGCATTCGAAGAATGCAGTCTTCCGATCTTCGTGTTACTGATATTTCATCAAGTGCTATCTTGGAAATCGTACCAATCGTATCACATGCCTATTGCAATAACTGTGCGGGGAGCAATCAAGCAATTATTTGAGAATATTGAAAGGAAACATGGAAAAGTATTTGTAAGTATTTATCAGTTATTTCAATGCTGACATTTGCATACTTGAACGTCCTAATTCATGGATAATGTTGTAATCGTCATTAACGTTAAACAGAAGTCCGTGTCCACAAAACATCGGAATTCTGTATGGTATTGTTTTTAAAATGAAACCCGTTCTATTATTGTATCGTTCTACATCATTCTAGTGCGAGCTCAAAGGTGTAGTCCGGTCAATTTCAGAAGCGAATTTTATTTCTGGATATTGAAGTATTCAACCATTACGATGATTTCCTATCACTGTCACACTCATCTGCTCGTTAGTTTGCCTGCGAATTCATGTGAAAGATTGATAATGACGTCACAGCTGCCTATTCCTGCTTACCTACTGAGAAGCAGAGCGCCGTACATTAGACAGGAGGTCGATGATGGATCCATTCTCGATCCATTTTTCGATCCATGATGGATCAGAAAAAAATGAACGAACAATGAAAGCAAAGACATGTCTTCAATAATCGTGCTTCGTGCGTCACCAGACAACAGCAATTTCGTGAATTGCTATAAAGAGAAATGCATTGATCTCATCAACTCATTATCAGTAAAAACTGTCAATAAAAAATGTCAGCTAACATTGCGCTTTTTTCATCAATTTTTGCTGACACTCATAGGATACTGTGCTGATGAATCAATGCATCTCTCTTTATTGCCATTCGCTAAATAACTATTGTCTGGTGACGCACGAACCGCGATTATTGTAGACATGCCTTTCTTCTATTGTTCGTCCATTCTTTTGTGACTCATCATGAATCGGAAAGTGTCAGTAATCAGGCTACACGTGGAAACGCATCGTAGGGTAACTAAATTATTCTTGAATGAGATGGTAAAATCCACAGAATTAGATTGTTTAACTGTATCACTTTGCTAGAAGTGCAAACTGAATCAAAATAATGGCACATGCAGGAACTTATTAAGTGGGCAAAAATAAATTTTTAATACCTTGCATAGATAGGAAAAATAGTCGTGCGTCGACTTGCGAATTGTTGTGGATTCCTTCAGAATGCTCCGATCGCAGCGACTGTTTCAGATTCGAGGAATTCAGATCATTGCGCAAAAGTTTTCTCGATCATGTTGGCCCTTCCGATCATTATTAAAAAAGTTAGCAGGCGCACGAAAAAAACGTTCACAAACTTCTCTGTAGAACTTGACATCAACTGTGTCTCTTTTCTGTGAAAGCCGGTTGATAGCAGTCACTGAAACTTAACACGATTTGGCGTGTTTAATGTTGAATTGGCTGCTCATTGTTCGATTGCTATGGTATTATGTCAGCAGATTGTGCCATTTCATTAACGTTACATGTTCCAATGTTTCCTTTCTAGTCAAACAGAAGAAGAGTCGACCTGTCTAATTCTGTGGTAAAATCCGATGATAACAAAATGAAGCACAATCTGGTTGATCACGATTCACCACACTCACGCCTACGCATAGAAATTGACAACAATAAAACCTCTAGAATGGAAATTAAGCTTCATGTAAATGCACAATAACGGCACATAAATCGCACGCATTTTCACTTAGATGCACCTGCCAACGTCTGTATCATTGGGTTAGAATCAGTCACATGAATAAATCGAAGGTTTTAATTGGTTCTTCATGCCCCAACTTAGTTCCCCCGGATGTGCCGCGACCTTGAGTCAATTTCCATTCTAGCGAACTTCAGATAAAAAGTTTATTTCTATACGCCTACGAGAGGCAAAATACGACAAATACTTGTTAGCTGTATATTTGGTGTCAGATTCTGAAATGTACATTTGCTGTATCAGAAATATATGATGACTACAAGAAATATGCCGATACTGCAAATCAACACAAAAGTAATACATGTATTTGGAACATCAAACGTTAGACGAACTGGAACAGCTTGACTTTTTTCACTTTCTGAAGAGTCATACATCACATGGTAACTATCGAATTCCATATCCATTTCATCTGAAGAAATCTGAAGTTCGTCTCGAGAATTAGTTGATAGGACCATCTCAAATTTGGTCCGACTTTCATTCAGTTTTTGTAGAACATATACGTCTTTTAGCGTGAGAAAATTTTAACTAATTTGCGTCCCATTTTCAAGCACGGCACAACCTACTTACTCAAGTGGAGTAAAGACTGTCTGATTTTGCAATATTCCTTCAACATCACACTTCGTTTATCTTAGATCTTTTATTTTATAATTTTGTTTGAAGCGTTCAGAATATGCAACACAGTGTCTCGTCGGTTTAATATGAGTTTGTGCAATGCTGCTACACATCCATTTTTTCTGTCTTTGGGAATGTTGAAGAAGGCAAGTTTCTTAGGATCATCCGTTTTGTTTGGGCAAATATATGCGCAGTATTGTGCCATTTTAGACATTTTGTGTGTGTTCAGGAACATAAACAAGTGACTTCCTGTCAACGACTTTAGATCTCGCATCTCCTACAGTTCATTTTCTCCCTGTACGTTGATCCTCTTGCGCCTAGCTGATTCGTCACCTATCATGCAAACAGTGGCGCATCAGATCACTGGCACGTGTGACGTCATCTCGTCTTCTAAAGTTGATGATTACGGCTAATTGAGGAATCAGAAGTCCGTGAAAGTTCGCTAGATTGACTATTATCCAAGAAGACGCCATTGAGGACAAGGTTGAAAATTTGTCCGAACTGCACCTTTAATTAGAGGACGAATCATGAAAAATAGAAAATCCGGTTTTGAATATAGTTCCCGATTTATGAATACTTCATTATGAATGAAATTTAAACGTTGATAATGTTGCAAGTGAAAATATTCCTTGGGTCGACGATTTACTTCTAAACATAGCTGGGAAATATCTAGAGATAATGACAACTATTAAGTCGATAAAAGACGCGAACACCCTCTCGATTCCCCGACTGCAATCGCCTAACCCAGGAATCGAACTGAAGTCCGCGCACCTTCTTCATTACGGCATGTCGACGGTACGATCCTAGCCCGTCCCCCACGCGCCTAACCAGTTTCTAATTATCATATTTCATTGGATATGCCATCACTGCCAAATTTCCAATCATTTTCTTTAGTTAAATTCAAGAGTAAATCCTAGCGAGAGAAATCGTACCGGCACATATTCTGAACAACTTTCTGCCAGTTTCGCTGATGATTTTTATCATTTTCATTACATTCCATCTAATTGCATCTTTCAGACACATCACGCACTTGCCTACATCACAGCTTCAAGAAACGGACTCAGTGAGGTGGAATTAGAAGATTTGCTTTCTCTTGACGATGAAGTGCTGCGAGATGTCTTTGAGTTTCACTTGCCGCCTTTAATTCGAATACCTCCACTTTGTTGGACACGACTACGGCAAGATATCGGCAGCTACTTGGTGGAAAGGGAAGCCGACAATACCCGTGTCATTTATTGGTGAGTGATGTCGATCACGGTGCGGGAGGACTCTCAAATTTGTAATATCGAATACCATCCCCCAACATGAATAGAAAGCCATAGAATTGAAAGAAAAAAATGTTTATGTATATATATATATATATATATTTGTGAAGCATCTTAATATCGCAAAAATAGCATTTTCCTGGCATTTAATTACATTCTCTCATACATCACCTACCAGAAGATGCTGTCAGCCCGACAGAAAGACAAACACATGATAGAAAATGGCCAGAAAACATTCCATGCCAAGACTTGTGGCTCTATATTTATGCATGTTTTTTGCTTAAAAACATGCTTTCATAGTTTTTATGATGACATTTTATATAAAATTTACTTGTGCAAAATAATAAATATTGACTTTAATGACATTTTCTTGGATTCTACACTTATTTTTGGTGTTAAGACTGATTTAGTTGTCACTGTATTGCACCTAATACACATAGGTATTAGGCATAGGTATAGGCACATAGGCTGTGCCTGTCCTCTCTCAAGTCAGATTTATCCATATTTGTTGACACATGGGTCGACGAAGATGTACCTAATTCTGTAATTTCTATGGAAAACTACCGAATTATCCGGAAAAACAGGAATAAGAATGGTGGTGGACTCATCTCATATATTAAAGGTGATATTCCAGTTCGTGTGATAACGGAGGATGACATACCATCTATGTCTGTTTGAGAATCCAAATTTCTACCGGTAGTTTTTCGAGATTCAATCATAGATTCGTCATCATAGTGTACCATCCCTTCATGAGCAGTCCTTCCAAACATGATGATGCCATTTCTTGTCCAGCGGAAATACTGGATTTTGCCATCACATCATGTGGATCATCATATTCTCCAAAAATCGTTCTTTGTGGCGATTTCAATGACTTGCGCCATTATTACGATAGTACAAGTATTTCAAGCTTAACTAATAACCACAGCTATTGTTGACTTCTCAACTCGTAATGACAACGTGTTAGAGCAAATATTCGTCAACTTCTCTCATGATGTGTCGCCGCGTCGCCTTGCTCCTATCGCAAAATCTGACAATACCCTTTAAGATCCCATTAAGGAAATTACTGTCAGAACGTGGAGTCATGGAAACCTAGCCCGATTTTCCAATTATATTAGTCAAATTAATTGGTTATCTGTGGTTAATTCTGAACCTTCTCTTAATGAATCGGCCCTTGTCTTCCAATGTTCACTGAAAGCAATATTGGATGAGTGTTTTCCAAGCCGAAGTGTTTGCCTTCGTCAGGCAGATCCACCATGGATGCTACCATCTTTCAAAGTCTTGATAGATGATCGAGACAAGGCGTTCAATCAAGGAAAACTGAAAAGAACAAACGCTTACGAAGTCAAGTCATCGATCATATCAGACACCTGAAGGCTCGCTACGTGCATAAATCGGTCTCTTCCAAAAGCATAAAGGAACTGTGGTCATCTTTTCATGTATCTGGCAAGTTTGGGAAAGCTAATAAAGTTACTTCTAAGTTTTCTGCTTGTGACTACCAAGATTGCTTTTCGTCCATCTATAATCAGGACTATGTATTATCTTCGTCATGCCGTGTCACCATCGAACAGGAATGTGATTTGCCTAAACATCCATTGAAAGTTTCAGTAAATAAGGTGGAGTCCATGTTGAAATCGACCAAAAGGAAAAGTTCGGGACCGGATGGTTTGCCATATTGGATTATGCGTGGCTATTCTTCCATTTTGACTCCTGCGATGACGTCAATCTTTAACCTAGAGATTGGTCTGGTAGCTGCCTGTTGCGAGGAAGCTTATACATATATCCCCATCGCCAAATCTACCAATCCTCAGCTTGGATCCAACCATCGCCCTATTTCTCTTACGTCGATTCTCTTAAAACTTCTTGAGAAAATTGCTGTAACTACTTGGATATGTCCGCACATTAGAAACACCATTGATCCTTCACAGCTTGCGTATGTTCCAGCTCCAGGAAGAGGTACGGCTGTCACTTTAACTTAACTTTACCATCGAATTTTGAAATTCTTGGCAGGCTGTGTTTTACTAAATTAATTTGAGGTTTCCCAATTAAATAGCTGTTTTTTGTCAGAGAGAGAAAAATTACAGTTTTACCGAACATTTATTAGTCAAACATTGATTCAATCTGCTTTAAAACCATGCTCCGTACATTGCTTCTAAGTAATGTGCTAAAAAGGTTAAAACTGCACTCTTTAACATCTGTTACAAACATTGTTGCAAAACTTTATTTTCTAAACAGAGTTTTACAATAAATCGCGCTCTCAACGCATTTTGTATATACGTAGCTTTTTTAAAATTATTTAATCAGTGTCTTTAGCTTGTTTTTGAAATCGTTATTCTTAATGTATGAATAATCCCATCCATTCATTCCATCATAATTCCCTAATGGAAAATATAGGTAGTAAGACATAAACATGCAACTTAGTAAGCTTACGAATGACATAGTTATCGAAAATGTAAGTACTTCATTTCACACACCAAAACAGCTCTTGAGGTCACATTTATGACCTGTTCAAATGAAAATGAGAGATGCAAAATGCTGGCATGAAAAAAGCAAAAACGCAGGTTCTCTAAACCCTACTTTAGACTCACTCAATCAGAGAAAACATCGAAACTCTCTTTTTTGCTGATAACTTCAGTCTGCTTGTCATTGGAGTTACATGTATTTTCTTTGTTAAGGACTGACAAGAAAACGAACCTGGTAGAACTGGGCAAACGAGATCATTTTATGCAAGTCTCATTTTCGGTCTCGTTTCCTGCAGAAACTCGTGCTGTTGACCGGACTAGTGTAGCCGTGTCAATGAAAAGGTCGGATTGTAAATATTTTGTATCTTTAATATTTCAACAAATATTGGTTGAGACATAAAGGTGTGGCATTTCCTCTCTTATCAAAAATAACCTATTCGTCAACAGTTATGTAAAGTCATGAGATGGGCTGCTATCATGGCCCATTGACAGGAAATAACCAGGATAAAAACACGAGTATATGAGCATGTTTTAATGATTAAAGTCAATGTATGATGTTGTCAAGTATTGTAAAATGTTGCTTCTTGAATGCTTACGTAATACATGCTACGTGTTATTGTTATAAGTAAAATATGTCATAAAAGCATTAAAATCTAAGATTGCTAACTGTACAGCCTATTTATAAGAATTGTTGAAATAATCTATATGTGTGATGGTTTGTCTTTAACACTGACGGCAAATTGCTATAAGACAAGAAATGCAATGAACTGTCGGGGCTAATAATACGTATCTCATGTTGTGATAATTTGATGATATGGAGTCGTCTTTACATGAAGTCTCATTAACGACGTGTATCACGACCACATAGATGGATTCGGCTGTCGCCAAAACAAATTATCTCTGTGATAACGACGTTCCAATGATACAGTACAATCATTTATAAGGCGCAAATGCATTTTGAGCATATGTAGGCCTGCGTAAAGTGCGAGGATTAAAAATGTCTGGTTTTATTAATTTTAAGCTTTGAAAATATTGTCAAATTGATTCATATGCATCCTTTGCCTGTGGGAACGCTGATCAGTCCTTTTAAGGACAACCTAAATTTCTATAATTATATAAAGGTATAAAGTATCCGTATATCCTCTGTAAAGTTGCACATCATTTGAAATATGCATCATGGCAAATGGGCATCGCGTCAGCATGTTTCCGGTATGTTGAATTTCCTATAAGTGACTTGCCAGCAGTGGATCATGCATATTACCTGTTAAACATAACGATTAAAGTTTTGATATAGACCAGCTCCCTTTCATTGAAGCGCAAAAATGCTTGAAACGTTCTTTCTCCATATTGGTGCAATCTGTCATGCAGTTGCGATGGTAACCAAATGGCTCAGTTGTGAAGGGATTGAGGTGCTTAAATCGTTGCCCGAGAATTCTTTTGACCTCAATCCCAATAAAGCCTGTTTACTTCAGAGTCAATGATAGTATTTATTCAGCAGTTTCACTTCATTTGGATTAACTTAATGGATCTTGCAAGTCTACTACAATCCCTTCAGACTATTTGACAAATTAAGTTCCTTTTATGCTTCAACATGCACAAGTTTAGGCCTGCTGTATATGATTTAGTGCAACTAATTTCATGACATAGGCCTGTGCGCTTTTAGCTACATATTTTGCGTAATAATAGCTTGAAAGAAGGAGATTATCAAGCGAATGTTTAAAATACTTTTCTGAATTTTTGAAAAGGAGATTGTTGAAAAATAGACAGCATAGATTATGTCTATAAGAGTCTTTACCTTATGTATGCACTATCGGCATGATTACAATGATATAATTCGTCGCATATTTTGCTATGCGACTCCTCCCAAGACTTTGTGATATCAAGGCATCTGCCCACCTGCGCCCACATTTTCCAAATATCAATATTTTTGGATGTATATCTTCAATGTCGTCATTACATCGTATGTGCAAGTATTCTATAAAAGTATTGTCTTGTGTCATAATATCGTTGTACATAACCACAATATGTAAATTAGGTATTTTCATTTTTCAAATGAGGGATAAAATAGGCATGATTAAATCTGAAAATGAAATAAAGAGAACAATTCATTTTACATATCAAAGTCACAAAATGTTCCATAACGTTTCCGAAGTTTTCTAAAAATTGAATTTTCGAAATTGAAATTGAAATTTTGAAATGCGTTGAATCTGTTTGACTTGAATTACGTGTGCAGTACATGTAAACTTATCAGGCATGTCCTAACTCATGGATCAGAATTTTCCGCGGATTCTCGGAATCCGGGGGTGGGGGTCCCAGTAAGTCTGCCTAATGTATTCTTAATTTTTCTATTTGGGGCTCGTTGAAATGCAACTTTCTGTCGGGGCCCCCCGTTTCCCCATTCTCATCCCTGTTAATTGATTTTAAGTTATCGTTAGCGTAGTTGCAAAGTGGTCATTTTTGAATCAACACTAATTTAATCAATTTCAGGAAAATTGGTCATTAAGAAAATAGGCTCGATTTCTCAAATTGAAACTCTAGCTTTCCAGATATATGCGAAATTCGACAGAATTAGGGTTTGACACGGGATTTCCCGGGAATTCCCGATAATTCAGAGTCTCGATTCCTGGGAAATTTCGAGAAAAATTGAAAAAGTGGAAAAGACGATTTGAGTTTGGTCATTCGCATAAGCGGTTTGTATATTAATGGCATTCGTCAGACAATCCTCTTGTCTGCAGAGAGGATTGTAGTTATGCAGTCCCCCAGTAAGAGGTGCGTAAAGGTTATCTTCTAATTTCCCAGAATAACTTCACATACTCGCACTAGCACATACCTGTATGCGCATTTTCTATTTACATGCAGCATTTCACGCAGATTGGATTAGAGATGCAGACTTTAGAGTGAAGTGCAAGAAATCTCTGCCAGGCTTGGAAGAAATCTTTAATTGTATTTGTGTTTGAAATCCATTCAAATACTTTTTCCAGTTTTTGTATTTGAATTTTGGACTTTCTGAATAAAGTATTTATTCACACGAAATTGTCTGAAAGTCCCCACATATCGAAGAAGAAACATCTCCTGAACAGAAAACATGAGATGATTTGATGGACCGCTCAGTTTTGCTGCATAATCCCTCGCCAAGTTGTTCAGTATTTTTGCCCTTGAGAACGTCTGAGGACGAAGCGTGTCGGGCCTGTACATATGTTTTTAAAGCAATAAAAAATCGTCCTAACGAAAGGAGCGTTTTTTTTTAACTCGAGCTTTCGAAAACATTAACATGCCTAATCTCTATCAAAAGTATAATCTCACTTTTACAGACATAGTATGTTGCAAGCCTGTTATGTTGATAACAGGCTGAAGTTTACAACTCAATGTCGTGGCAGTTTTCTCAGCTTTCATGTTTCTTCTCTGGCAATCCATGAATACACTGTAGGGTAACTATGGGTCACTTAAACCCAATGTATTCTCTGTGAATGAAATCTTCAGGCACCAGGCCGATATCAACAAGTCGATCTCATAACTGAATGACAAGGAGTTTGATTACAGTTAACAAGGATTGCCTCCTAATACCATGCTTAGAAACATGCACGTAAAGCCATTTCTTTTTTTTGATAATACTGCTATTCAGTCTTGTAATAGATATTAGAAACTTAATCTGATTAAAACATGTACATCGTAATTGTACAACATTTTAAAGCTGGCATGTCAATGCCAATCTTCATTAATTAACGCAAATAATCCATATAATTTTAATGGGAAAAACAAAATACATTTTCTGAATCAAAATCTTGCTTTAAAGCTTTGTTCACTATAATTTAAGCCAGAGATTCCTCAAAAGTCACTCTCGGGAATTTTTCGCCGTTCACATTGAATTTGGAATAAGAGTGTAAAAGTGGAAGAAGCATATTAAAATAAATCAGCAATCATAGCGTGAAACATGATACTGTTTTCATTTCAAAGGCGCTCACGCATTTGTTCCGTTCCAGGTATCATCGGCAATTCATCGAAGTTGCGAGGGAGTACTTCTTGGGGGACGAAAACTTCAAAAAGAAAATTCATTCAAATCTTGCTGACTATTTCCTCGGTGTTTGGGGTGGTGGCAGAGAGAAACCGTTTCGATATCCAAAATATCTTGTCCAAAAGCTGGTAAGCATTCGATCTAAACAGCAAACATTACAGATATGTATCATGCAGCTAATCGAGCATCATATCAGATGTATAGTATGATTAGACTGTAGTAGAATTCTGTCACATGTAATTCCTCGATTTTCGAGAATAGTGAACGATCTATCGTGCAATTATACTCATTCGTGTTTCATTCATCGTCTTTAGATTTATGAGGATGTAAATGGAAAATGTACAGGGAGTAGGAGGCCCAAAAAGTTGCAACGTCGACTTTCAGCACAACATTTTTATTTCGGTTCCATCATATTACTTTTGTAATGCAATGTTCTATCTTAATCGCGTTAAGATTTCCTTTGAGATTCGTTTATGAGTTCAAATCCTTATCATGCGAGCTACACAATTAATGCGTTGCCTACATGTATGCTCCTATAACACCTTTTTTGAAATAGGTCTGTAACAAGCCTCTAATAGAACTTGAAACTTGATGATAGCTGCATTCGATATTTTAGAAATTCCTTGCAAATTAATACCGAAATACTGTAATTATTTGCCTATCACCGATATTATTCGACTCTTTTTCTTGAAAAGTAGGGAACGTAATCATATTTTCGGGTCAGAGACTTCCCACAACTTTTTGATCGATAAATTTAAAGCGTAAATTGTTTGCGCGAGATCTTTCGGCCTACGACGTAGGCCATTCTAATAAAATAAACAGAAGTAAGCATTGCACGATTGACAGAGACACACATGACGTTGAATAATCAATAATCAGAAAATCAATTAACAATTCGGATGATGAACGGGAATGAATAGCGCGGTAACGAATAAAGCAATGCAAATCTGGCTATTAGCATTCAATACATAGGCGAAAACGGATGAGAATCAATTGAAGACAGGTACACAAAAACATGTTTAAAAGAATTCACACTGCATCGAAAACTGTTCAGACACTCCGCTCCCTTTTAGTGAAGAAGAGAGCCTGCTCAACAACCTGGTGTGGTTGACTTTTTCGGGTGTTCTGATTGTGAATGGCGATGTGTAGGTGAAACACAACGACCTGTTGAAGAAAGGACAAAAGAACACAAACGTGCGGTTCGTAACGTCGACGTTGACAGGTCAGAAGTTGCAAAAACACGTGCACAAGCTCCACCACCGAGTCGATTTTGACAGTGTGCAGGTAATCGATCGTGAGGAAAACTGGCGGAAGAGGATCACCAAGGAAGGTCTGTGGACAAGACGCCTCGGCAGTCAGAACCGAACCAAATGTGATATCAGTGCCAGCTGGGACAAAGTATTTTAGGATTTCTTTTTTTCTTTTGCCCGTTGTGATGTAAATTTCCTGTTGCTTGTCATTATTACGTTAGTATTATATAGTGTTTTCCTTCAGTATTATAAAGTTACTTTTTTCTTGTTTACTTTGATTACTTAATTTATTACCTTCCTTTTTCTTATATACTGACTGTATACATTTTTACTGAGTTATTTATGATTAAATTTTTTTTCTGGTTTTTATTTGTTCATTTTAAATAAATATTTGCATCTGCGTTTGTTTTAAACCTACTTGCTTGCTCACTATCTTGTGCATATCATTGCAATATCATTATTTTTTACTTTTATTGTCTTTTAAACATGTTTTTGGGTGCCTGTCTGCAATTGATTCTCATCCGTTTTCGCCTATGTATTGAATGCTAATAGCCAGATTTGCATTGCTTTATTCGTTACCGCGCTATTCATTCCCGTTCATCATCTGAATTGTTAATTGATTTTCTGATTATTGATTATTCAACGTCATGTGTGTCTCTGTCAATCGTGCAATGCTTACTTCTGTTTATTTTATTAGAATGGCCTACGTCGTAGGCCGAAAGATCTCGCGCAAACAATTTACGCTTTAAATTTATCGATCAAAAAGTTGTGGGAGTCCCTAACCCGAAAATATTATTCGATTCTGTATCATAAATCAGGAAATATACAATATTGCTTCACTATGCTCATAAATAATCCTTAGGCTGTATGATCGTGCTTAAAATTCTATAATTATCCCTCATTTTAGGCCTCCAACGAATGGTTCATGAGTAAAGTCGCTTTGGTGACATTTACGAAATAATGGAAGAAACCTAGAGCCTGTTTTAGTATTTTAATGATATTTATACCATTGATATATTTCTTCATGCATTTCAACTGCACATTGACATTTGTTTTAACGGTTTGAACTTGCATGCGACAAAGTAAAATCTGGAAGGCACCTATGTTGTATCTCCTTTATTATCTTTCAAATAAATGTAATTGACGTAAATCCGAAATTTAGGGCCTATAGGAAATTTGATTTCGATTTTAATGATTTTATGATGATAAAAATGAATTAAGCCAAGCTGCTGATTATATTTTATTATGATTTATAAATTTTCGCCAGTATAACGGCCTGTTCACATATCAAAGAATCTAGGACACAAATTTCAAATATCATCAAAATATGAAGATATCAAAGATATCAAAATTATCACAAATTCAATGGCACTAAAGTATACGCACGTATCAAGATATCAGAATATCAACGATTGGTAGGCTCTGCACTCATCCTTGTTGTTCAGGGCAGGTTTCATGGATTTTATTAACATAGCTTCCCTGAACCTCAGATTGATGGCATTGATATCGGAAGCCAAAATTTTTGCTGAAAATGGGAAGACTGAATGGGGAGAGCTAAGTGTAACTAAGTTACAACTAAAGTGCAACATATGCAGGGAAGTTTACATCGGTAGCACAGTATGCCCACTCCATGTGAGAGTCAAAGAACACAAGACTCAGAAGAGCTCTAGTGTATTCAAACATAAAGAAACATGCTCTCCCCATTCAGTCTTCCCATTTCAGTAAAAATTTTGGCTTCCGATATCAATGCCACCAATCTGAGGTTCAGGGAAGCTATGTTAATAAAATCCATGAAACCTGCCCTGAACAACAAGGATGAGTGCAGAGCCTACCAATCGTTGATATTCTGATATCTTGATACGTGCGTATACTTTAGTGCCATTGAATTTGTGATAATTTTGATATCTTTGATATCTTCATATTTTGATGATATTTGAAATTTGTGTCCTAGATTCTTTGATATGTGAACAGGCCGTTATACTGGCGAAAATTTATAAATCATAATAAAATATAATCAACAGCTTGGCTTAATTCATTTTACTTTATCATTTAAATTATGCTGCTTAAGAATAATTACATTTCACTCATTCGATTTTATGATGACTTTATTACTTGAAAAACATGGAACTAAGTACGAGAAGTAGTATGCTTTAAAACCTTGCGTGTCCAAAATTTTAACCTTATATGGCCCAATTTTTCTTCCCAGGTCACAACTTGAGATATATACATTATTCTTTTTTATATTCTTTTATTTATTTATTCTACTGGCCAATGGCGAAATTCATCATCAATATACATGTATATACATACATACATACATATATATATATATAATATATATATATATATATATATATATATATATATAAGCATGAATCACAAAAACTAATGTCGCAATCTATTTTTGATAATTTTAAATAAGATTTTTCTACGTCACGATAAAGTAATTTGGTCTCTTGATTGCAAAACTTAAATACGATTTTTGAGTACCATCTAATTAAAATTCCGGCGCTTCGGAAGTCGACAGCTTCCATCTTCAGGGAATGAAAATTACACTGCTGGAACAAATTCAAATAACAACTCAAAGTCTTGCATATACTTATGGATAAACAGAGAAGTATCAGAAACCTGGATATTTACATAGTTTAAAATATATACAAATGAAGGGAAATATACTGTAAAGAATAAATGTTGAAGGAAGGAAATCAAAGTAATATCAGCCTTCGGGTCAAACCCTGGTCTTGTTTATTCAGAGGTGGCTGTTCGTTCTTAATCATTATTGCCTCTGCAAGCTCTAAATCCTTTTGCTTTTGAAACCGGGTTATGATCTTCATATTCTGAAGGATGCTCTTGTAGCCTTTGTTTACTTGAGGATGACTGAGGAGGTGCTGTTTAATCGCTCCGTTCGAAACATGCTGTTGACAACGTTGCATCAGAGTGCATGTGGTGAAACCAATATAATTAGCTCCATTACAGGAACTATGAGGACACTGATACACTGATACTGGTATATCACGTGATGCTCATCTGATATTTGACGTTTGGTTTGGTGTTTTAGCATGTTGACAAGTTTCTTTGATTGATAGTACACTCGTAGTTTGACTTGTGACTCTTCTACTCTACCTTTGACATGCTCAGATATTATAGCATTAAGACGCTTTTCTTCTGTCTTTGCTGCGGAGCTCCATTAGCTTTTGAAAAAATAATTTATGTTTCTGGTAGACTGAAATTGTAGCATAATCGGCTGTTTCATCTTTCTCTTGAGATATTTCTGTATAACTGAATCAACCAATGCATTAGGGTAGTTGTTATTAATTAGAATTTGTTTAATTTCGTTGATCTCTGCATCAAATTCTTTCCACGAAGATGATAATCTGTACGCTCGATTCACGTATGACAAAATGACTGATCTTTTGTATGCGTCTGGTCCGAAACTGTTGTAGTCAAGACACGCTCCGCTGTTCGTGGGTTTCCGGTACACTGATGTTCGTAGACAGCCATTTTCTCGTATAACTTTGACATCCAAAAATGAGATACAAGAGTTATTCTCGCATTCGGAAGTGAACTTCAATTTTGAATTGTCTTCAAAAGCTTTGATGATTTCGCACACTTTGTCTGTGGTACAAATCAGGAAAGAATCGTCAACATATCTCCGGTACATCTTGATGTCATCTAAGGTTGGGATCACTTTGTTTTCAATGGAACACATGTAGAAGTCTGCATACAAAGGGCCAAGCGGACTTCCCATGGCAACACCATCTATTTGTTTAACGAGTTTGTTTTTCCAGGAGAATGGAGTGGCAGTGGTACACAGTAGAAGAAGATGTCGCAAGACATTACATGGAAGGGGTAAAGGTTTGATTGTTGGATGGTTGTACACACAGTCAAGAATGATGTCCGTCGTCTCTTCAACTGGAACATTGGTGAAAAGGCTCTCTACATCAATTGATGCCATGATATCATTTTCGGAAACATTCATGTCAACCAATGAGTCAACAAATTCGAAAGAGGATTTACAAATAAATTTAGCTGGTAAATATAACCCGGTTTCAAAAGCAAAAGGATTTAGAGCTTGCAGAGGCAATAATAATTAAGAACGAACAGCCACCTCTGAATAAACAAGACCAGGGTTTGACCCGAAGGCTGATATTACTTTGATTTCCTTCCTTCAAAATTTATTCTTTACAGTATATTTCCCTTCATTTGTATATATTTTAAACTATGTAAATATCTAGGTTTCTGATACTTCTCTGTTTATCCATAGGTATATGCAAGACTTTGAGTTGTTATTTGAATTTGTACCAGCAGTGTAATTTTCATTCCCTGAAGATGGAAGCTGTCGACTTCCGAAGCGCCGGAATTTTAATTAGATGGTACTCAAAAATCGTATTTAAGTTTTGCAATCAAGAGACCAAATTACTTTATCGTGACGTAGAAAAATCTTATTTAAAATTATCAAAAATAGATTGCGACATTAGTTTTTGTGATTCATGTTTAGATAATAATTTGCTGCCAATTTTCACTAATACATATATATATATGTATTTCAGAATTCACTAAGACAGCCAAAATCAATATTATCCATTTTAAAACGAAATAAGAAAACTCAAATTGAGGGGGTAACTAAATGTGATCAACCCCGCTGCAAATGCTGCGACAATATTACAGCAGGGAAGGAAATTACTTTTCGAGTTGATGAATCTGACTTTCATTTTAACATAAGACACAACATGAGTTGTGGGTCTTCCAATTTCATTTATAAATTGACTTGCCTAGGTTGCAATAAATTTTACATAGGTCAATCCGGTGATACCCTTCGTCACAGAGTTACTGTCCATCGGCAACAGATTCAAAATGCTGAATACTCATTTTTACCAGCAAGCACCCATATCAGAAATTGTGCGGTAAATTTGAGTAAAAAATTCTGTATCATGCCATTCTATAAAATGCCGATTTCTTCTACAAGGCTAGAACGTGAACACAAAGAAACTATGTTCATTAGAAAATACCGACCACCACTAAACGTCTTCTAAAACTCTATGATCTTCTCTAGCCTACAGGCTAATGACTGTGTCCATGTATTTTTAGTTGAAATTCATTTGTATTGTAGCTATTCAATATAGTTCATTTATCGCCTTGACAAGCCACAGTAGTGGCAGAAACATGTTGGCGCATGCTTCTTAATCCTGTGTTTTCATTTTAATTATATATATATATATATATATATATATATATATATATATATTTACGCACAAAGTTCCCAGACGTTTCATATTGTCGTTGTGAAAAGAAAAACACTTTTTTCCGGACTAGTTTCAAGGCTAGTTTATTGCATCATCTTCAGCGGTACAACAAAGAATTCAATAAAATCCACAATAAAATTTATATATACAAGTTTGCTTCAAACAGAAACATTAACTGAAATCTCAAATAAAATACGTCATAAAATACAGAGAGCGTTGAACTACATAGCTATTGCGCTAAACATGACATCATTACGAGCGGATTACGTCATAAATTTAATGTCAAAGGAAATTGTCCGTTCCGGTCATTCGATAAGCAATCTGTGTTGTTAGTTAAAATAGATTCTAGAATCATTGGGTATTTCGAGCAACCTATAATTTTGAAATTTTCATGTTTCGGTGCATGAACATGCATGGAAACCTCAGTTTGAGTAGGATACCCTCGTAAGTGTTCTGAGATACGGGTATAGAAATGCCTTTTAGTGGCACCAATGTACCGCATTGGACAGCGGTCATAGTTATATTGATAAACAATATCCGATCGCAGATCACTCACAATTTTATCTTTGTTGCGAAAAAAATCTTTCATTTTACAAGTACTGTACGTAGTTTGAATTTCAGCCTTAGACAGTTTTTGATTGATTTTATGAATTCTATGATTGAAATCTTTAAATCCTTCACGAATGAAAGGCACGGACCAATAAATAATTTTCTTATCATTCTTTTTATTTTTATTCTCTTGCTTTGCACAAAATTTTTCTTCGACTTGCTTTTTTACTTTCAAAATTGTTTCCAATTGAAAACCATTACCTATAGATGTTTCAATAATTTTCTCAGATGCTGATTCATACAGAGTCTGATCAGAGCAAATTCTGAAGGCTCGAGACAGCAGCGAACGAATGGCTGCTAATTTATATTTTTCAGGCGCATAAGCGAACTGAGGAGTATAGACTCCAGTGTTTGTTGATTTGATATGGAAATCAATTTTGAAAGAATTATCAGTTTCAAGAGTTATCTCCGTATCTAAAAATGTGATGCATTTGTTACTACTTTCTTCTAGAGTAAATTGGATGTTCTCATCCAATGCGTTGATGAAGTTCAGATGAAGTTTCTGATAATTCTTTCAAAATTGATTTCCATATCAAATCAACAAACACTCGAGTCTATACTCCTCAGTTCGCTTATGCGCCTGAAAAATATAAATTAGCAGCCATTCGTTCGCTGCTGTCTCGAGCCTTCAGAATTTGCTCTGATCAGACTCTGTATGAATCAGCATCTGAGAAAATTATTGAAACATCTATAGGTAATGGTTTTCAATTGGAAACAATTTTGAAAGTAAAAAAGCAAGTCGAAGAAAAATTTTGTGCAAAGCAAGAGAATAAAAATAAAGAGAATGATAAGAAAATTATTTATTGGTCCGTGCCTTTCATTCGTGAAGGATTTAAAGATTTCAATCATAGAATTCATAAAATCAATCAAAAACTGTCTAAGGCTGAAATTCAAACTACGTACAGTACTTGTAAAATGAAAGATTTTTTTCGCAACAAAGATAAAATTGTGAGTGATCTGCGATCGGATATTGTTTATCAATATAACTATGACCGCTGTCCAATGCGGTACATTGGTGCCACTAAAAGGCATTTCTATACCCGTATCTCAGAACACTTACGAGGGTATCCTACTCAAACTGAGGTTTCCATGCATGTTCATGCACCGAAACATGAAAATTTCAAAATTATAGGTTGCTCGAAATACCCAATGATTCTAGAATCTATTTTAACTAACAACACAGATTGCTTATCGAATGACCGGAACGGACAATTTCCTTTGACATTAAATTTATGACGTAATCCGCTCGTAATGATGTCATGTTTAGCGCAATAGCTATGTAGTTGAACGCTCTCTGTATTTTATGACGTATTTTATTTGAGATTTTAGTTAATGTTTCTGTTTGAAGCAAACTTGTATATATAAATTTTATTGTGGATTTTATTGAATTCTTTGTTGTACCGCTGAAGATGAGGCAATAAACTAGCCTTGAAACTAGTCCGGAAAAAAGTGTTTTTCTTTTCACAACGACAATATATATATATATGTAAAAAAAGTTCAGTCTCAGCAATTGGTTTGATATATTGAGATAATTGAAGTGAAAACACATGGAATGCACAAGCGCTTTCTTTATTCTTCAGGTGCAAAGTTAAACAAAAAGCAAGATCAATTTGTTTTGCTTTTAAGTCAGAGTGGTTATCCGAAGTGCAAACAATGAAAAATGAGTTAAATACTGGAATCAAAAATGTAACTCTAGAGATGAAACAAAAATTAGATTTTCGAGAAGTTTCAGAAGATGAATGGAACAAGAAATTGCAACAAAGGAAGTTCTCGTATTATGAATTTTTCAGAAGCGAATCTATTGCGTCTATATATGAATCTGCGTTAAATGAGGCTATTCCAAAGATTCCCAAAAAATTCTTTAAAAATCCTTACCGGGGACAGTCAAACATGGAAAGAGAACTACAAAGAGAGTTGATGACTAAGGAGGTTGATCATGAAATAAAAAAGATTACGCATGACTGCTGCAGTAAAAAAAGATTTTATGGATAGAATTGATAATGAAATGACTGTAAAACTAATGAGTACAACGAATACTATAAATGCAGAAGAACAGATGAAAAAATGGAATGAAGCAATCCAAAAAGAAGCAGCATTAAGTGAGCTAATTTGGACTCGCAAGAGTCAATTTTTTCAATCTGACATTCATCTCATTCCATTGGATAGTTCTTTCAAGAATACTAGAACTAATTTTCCTTCAAATGATAGACCTAAGAGACCAACAGGAAATAGGTTTTACAGTGCAAATAATTTCCAAAGGCGTCCATTTAATCGATATAATAAGTTCCAAAATTTTGAAAGTGGTCCATTTCGGTACAACAATACTGACAGAAATTGGAGAAGCAATCCACGAAATAATCGATTTAATAACAGAAACTTCTATAGAAATGCTAACAGGAGTAATCTAGATTATAGCAATTTAGAAGATAACCAGAATGAATATGATCAACATAATAATCATTTTTTAGATTAGATGTCTCTGTATATAACATGTCATCCGAAACATTGGATGGAAGTATGCTCAGAGCTCCTTTCAAAAGGTAGAAAGTTTTCACCATCTCCTAATAGCAATTCAAGTTTACTCAAAAGTGACTTAAATGAATTTATCAGAAAACTAAGGCTCCGTGATTTCTTCAACAATAGTGAGACTATAGAGGAAGGTATCAATTTAAATTTTCCAAATTCTGATTTTGTACCTAGTAAAGGTAATAACGCTGAGCTTGATAATATCATAAAAATTATTGAATCAAAATCTTATTCTTTGTTCAACGATAATAATGAGTGTAGAGTTAAAAAAAATTTGACTAGAAGAGAATATGAAATCATTCATGAATTAAAAGGAAAATCTAATCTCTTTTTCACCGGAGCTGATAAAGGAGGAGCATTCGTCATTCTGGATTACGACTTCTACAGAAATCGCATGTTGTCTGAACATTTGGGTGATACATCAACCTATAAAAAAGTACATAATTACGATAATGAATCCATCGCGAATATGACTAGAGATTTATGGAAACATCACAAGACTTCTTTTACAAATAAAGAATATAAATATCTAACGAAATTTAGATCATCAACCCCATTTATGTATGGTTTGCCGAAATTGCATAAGCATGATGACTATTTCAAAAATGTTTTTCCTGACAATCATAAATGTATCAAAATTATGCCTCCTCCTCCTCATAACTTAAAATTTAGGCCTATAGTTTCTAGTCGATTTTCTCCAACCAGCAGACTAAGTGCATTTCTAGATGAGCTCCTTAAGTCATTTATTCCTCAAATTAGAAGTTATTGCAGAGACACTTACCACTTTCTTCAAATTTTACCATAGACTATCCATAAAGAATCTATTTTCATCAGCTTTGATGTGGTGTCCCTTTACACCAGCATACCCAACGATCTTGGTTACTTGGCGATTGGCTTTTGGCTAGATAAGTATCCAGAAGTCATACCAAATGGAATAAGTCATTCATTTATCATTGAAGGACTCAAATTGATCCTTGAAAATAACTGTTTTTCATTTGAAAACGATTTTTATATTCAAATCTCCGGGACGGCCATGGGGACTAAGGTCGCACCCACATACGCCACGTTAGTTATGGGTTTTCTCGAAGAAAAAATGTACTCCATTGTTCAAACCGTTTTTCCTGACACATGTGAATTAATTATCAACTCATGGAAAAGGTTTCTCGACGACTGCTGGATCATATGGGATGACAAATACGGCGAATTAGAATTATTCAAAAGTATAGTATGTAATCTAGATTCATCTATCAAATTTACTTATGAAATGAACACGGATTCTTTAAATTTTCTTGATGTGATGGTTACAAAAGACACAGTCAATGGATTAATAAGCACAGACATATACAGAAAGCAAACTGACACAATGAGTTATGTTCCCTTCCATTCCGCTCATCCCCTTCATGTTATCAAAACATTCCTTACAACTTAGCACGTCGCATAAAGATTATAGTTTCAAATGAAGATACAAGAACTTACCGTTACAATGAATTGAAAATTCGTCTACTGACTTTGAATTATCCTTCTTCGCTTATTAATGATGCGATTGATAAAGCCAAATCTTTTGATGTCAGCAATAACAACAAGCAAAACAAAAAGAACATTTTTCCATTTGTACACGAGTTCAACAGGAATAACCCAGACATATATAATAAAGTTATACGTCCTATTTCAAATACATTAAATCTTCTAACTCCATTCCAAAATTGTAATTTCATGAGAGCTTACAAACAACCTAGATCTCTTCAATCTATATTGTCACAGAATAACCGGATGACAATTAGTGGAGTGTCGAAATGTGGCGAGCCAAGATGCAAGTGTTGCAGCATCATAATTGAAGGCAACAAAGTTGATTTCGAAACCCCATCTGGCATAAAGACATTTAACATTCGAAAAAACATGAATTGTAAATCAACAAACGTAATTTATAAGATGATTTGTGGAGGATGTAAAAAATTCTACATCGGCCAAACGGGGGATGTATTTCGACATCGGCTGACGGTACATCGCCAGCAAATCAATGACAGTAGATACTGTGTGCTAAGTGTCAGTAAACACATAGCGAGCTGTGGTGGCGGTCATTTTAGTGCTATTCCTTTCTTTCAGTTGTCCCCGGACGCTAATCGCTTGGACCGTGAGTCCAAGGAAGCTATGTTCATTAATTTATTTCATCCTTGCCTCAACGCTGTTTGATTTCTTTGATTTAGATATGATATCTGAAATTTCTGTACAATTTCGTTGAATAAATCAGTTGATTGCCTTGACAAGCCAGAAACGGCTGAAATCGATCGGCAGCTGATAAAAGTTGTTTTTTCTTTTGTAGTATTATTTACATATATATATATATATATATATATATATAGAGAGAGAGAGAGAGAGAGAAATATAATGCAGTTGTAAAAGCGAGGATAGAAGAGTGCATTCTAATTTTTAATTATATGGTAGTTTTCATGTGCGACAAATCTTATTTTAAATTCAAATGATCAGTTGCTCTCTATTGCAATCTTGATTTTACACTGCATTTAGATGGATTTGCTCGAATTCTATTGTTAAAATTGTGAATGCTTTACATGGCTTAAGGAAACTGTCAATTCACATAATGGCATCATGTACGCTGAAGACAAACTGAAGAATATTTCATGCGAATATGTGATAACAAAATGTATGCGTAAGTCAATTTATTCCTCTCCATCTATAAAGCTACATGATGCGATTATCATTTAACCACTAGTCATAACTTTAACGTCTCTTGTATGGCCTACCTACGGTAATGATGGACGATAGGCCTAGTTTGCTTGATGGATTAGTGAATGTCTAGCTTTTCTCTAATATAAATTGCCTGTTATCTCGACTCATTCTGATATTTTCATATTCGCCATAATTTTTATTTAAATGTTGGGTTTTTATTGCCGACTTGCTACCGAATTATCTTTTTGAAAAGAAATATACTGATAAATTAATTCCACTAGTCTCCTCCGACCCTACATATATTTTAGTAGACATTACTTATCGGCGACCAGTGAGTTAATTCTATTTTCCCGGGCGATTTTGAGCATCAAAACCGAGGGGAGGGGAATCCTGGAGTACACTGTCTATATCATACTATGGCATGTACTTTGTGCATTTTCGAAAATGTATGTGTTCATGTATAGGGTCGGCATGATAGTTAATTATTTGCCCATACATCCGTTAGGAGCCGGACAAAATAAGTCATTGGAACCAAAAGTAATTTTCATTTTTTACAAAATCCGGGTTTTTTTCATGATTTTCCAGTCATAAATATGCATAAAAACGTATACTGCATGTTTTGATGTTTATTTGCTGCTTCAGTGATGTTTACATAATATGCTCAAATGCAGTAATTTTGATGACGTATTAATAGCGATTTAATTACTTGGTGAGAGTCATCCTAGAGTATTTTACTTAAGTTGCGGGAACTTCAAAATACTAAAGCAATTTGATTTAAGCAACTAGCTATTTAGATCAAGTAAGTTGGATTGTTTTTTCTGATTTTTACAAATGCTATTGACAGCAAATAATTTTTTTTAAAAAATGTTTTTAATGTTTTTTAATAAAACTTCAAAAACTTTGGCGATATTTGCTTATATTTTGATTCTAATAGTTTAATTCTGGCTATCATTTTCGCAAATTTGTATTTTGCAGAAACTTCCTGAAACAACAAACGCGGATCGAATGGCACCAAGTCAACCATACATATTTGAAGAAGAAAACAATAATTCAGAAGATTTGAGATTCAATCTTAGAAAGTTGAATGAATTGCCACTGCATCTAATTTGTTCCGGTCGAATTGAAGAATTCTATGATTACGTTGCATTAGACTTCGAATTTTTATTCAATAAGTTAAGAGGAACGTCACGTTATCTATTGCTCAGAGATTTATCTTTACCGCATGAGCTCGATGTGAAAACAATCCCAGATGTTAAATTGGCATACAACGCGATTCGATTGGCTGCTCAAAGTCTCTTATTCGATCCTACGAATATTGTCGTTGATTTGATTGGAAGGCTGAAGGATTATGAAGACGAATATTATCGAATTCATCTTCTTTTGAACCAATGCCGAACTCTTGGTAGCGAATATTGTTCATTGATTCCACTTAGCCAGTGCTTTGAGTCAGGAAGCGGACTTATTAGTACAAGTTTTGATGTCGGTATTAGTTTTGGCGTGGTCACAAAATCCGGTATGATGCTCTTTTTCAGCATGATCTCCAACGACTTGACATGGTATGATTTTGAGGGCAATTTCGTCAAAACCGTTGAATCTGATTACAATTTATTCATGGTTATAAAGTACCTATTTCGCATATTACCTCTAGAGAAGAACGAATATGTATTGTGTGTTCATGCTCCCAAGATGCAAACAAAAGCTGAACGATACAAGGAATTGGAACGAATGGAGAAGGAGTATGAGAAAAAGCATGAGGAGCAGCTAAAAAAAGTAAACGAAGAAAACTCCGAAGAAGAAGATGATAATGAATCGGAAGCTGAAGACTCTTCAGGAAAAGATGATGATGATGATGAAGAAGAAGAAGGAGTGCGAGATATTGATGTCGTTAAATTTAACCTAGAGACTGGTATGACTGAGAAATTGTGGTCATTTTCCCCTGAAATTCGTGAGCTAATTCCATATGACAACATAGAATTTGTTACAAATAAATTTATCATCTCAGTCAATGCAGTCCGTGACGACGCTGCAGAAGTCAGACTTCTCAGCATAGAGAAGAAAGAAATCGTAGAAACTGTGAAGAGTATTAATAAACATTTGTTCGAAGTAACAAGAGACGGTAGAATGCTATGCTCGGCGACATACGATAATAATACCTGCAAATTTAATTTCAAGAATTTGGATACCGGTTATACTCGAACCTGGTCATGCTCAGAGTTCGCACCTTTGATAATGATGGACATGGGGAAAGAATTGTGTGTGGTAGGGATGACTGGAAAGCCTACCTCGTTTGACTTTGTACAACTGCGTGTGTTCGAAGTGGAAGCTCTCCTGAATGAGGAGACGACTGGGGAGGTTGAAGCGGTCATTATGCACAATGTTGATGTTGAAGGGGATACCACGTGGCCCAGTTTGAATTTATGCAGAAGAAAGCCGCGACAAAAGTTCGTCAGTGAGGATCAGTCGACAGCAATGTTTCATATTTCAAATGGAAAACTTGGTCTTCCTGGAATAGTCTGGCATGCCCACTCGCGATCACACACGATGTTAAACCATAAAAACATTGACTCTGCTGCCATCAAAAAAATCTATGACAACTGGGGTAGTAGTACTTTAGCTATGATAACACCAGATAACAAATTTGCCTTTACGACTGCCAGCAAAACATTGTTTCTAACATGGTCTTTGGAGACAGGTACTCTCATTCGCATTGTGACGTTTGGAGAGGCAGAATCCATGATATGTGGAATGGCTAATGATAAATTAGTGATTGCTCATTTTCCAGATGAAAGTGCCACAGACGATACCGATGAAAGGATGTTCATTATGTGTAAGCTCTACAACATTCGAGAAGTAGTCAAGCCTGATGATGAAGACAAGAAGGAGAATGAAAAGCGACTTCCAATATGTAACCAAAAAGGTGATGAGTGCATGCCATTGATTAATCATAATAATATTGTGGTTCACAAGACAAAGGATGATTTATGTTACGTGTATGATACTTCTGAGGAGAAATTCATTCAGAAGTCGAATGCAGATGATCTACCCGCGCAGTTCAGCTTGTCACAGCTGAAGACTATTTATAGAAATGACAAAAATGGGATTTCATTGAAACAAAACTCAGAGGGGGTAATGACTGTATTCCAGCATTCTCCTGATGGCGAAGAAGACGAAGCAGAAGAAGATGAACTGATGTCTTTCTCACCTTACGACACAAGTCGCTCGACCCAGGAAGTGGATGAACTGGGAATTTTCGATTCCAAACGAAATATCATTGTTCTCTTCGGTAGAGATCGAAAAGACTTTCAACTTATTAACTTCGACGCCGCTGAACCTCAACGACAATTGCTAGCGCCAGAGAGACAAAAAATAATTTGCGATGAAGATTGTTCTTTAGAAGAAAAATTTGAAAATGTATATGATGATAAACGGACTCTCGAAACAATAGGCTGTCAACAGATTGTTCAAAGACCAAACCATGCGGAACATTTTGTTGCCATCTTTTCAGAAGAATCGGAGCATCATAAAATTGCTCGCAATGACAATGTTACTTTTTGGGGAGGCTTCACTGTAATCTGCGACTTCTCTCAGGTGAAACTTATCGATAGCGAATCAGATCAGTCCAGCATCAGAGAATCTAATACACAGTCTTTGAAATTTGTCCAGTCAAACCCATTTGATATCGGCCCACGCTTGATACTGTTGGATGACGGAATTCATGCTATTAACTATCGTTTGCATATCTATAATATCGAAACGGGAGAAAGGGTGAGAGAAATCCAGTCTGATTTCAGTGGCACTTTTATGGAAATTCTTATTACGTCCGATTATCAATATGTCATTGGTCAATACCTTGAAGAAGCTTCTAAGATTGAATTTGCTATTTTTGATGAGGACAGCTCTTTAGACAGTGAGGAGATGTATATGCGCATTCCACCGAGAACTATCCAGGTGAGCACACGTTCGAAATTTCTTGCGATAAATTAAGAAAGTTTTATTCTTTGAATAATGCATGCTGAAATTCACTGTTAAAGTGAAAATTATGAATTCTTTTTTATCTGTAAAAGTGTGTAAGATGCCATATGGCCTACGACTCTTGAAAACCCTGGAATCGAATCCATTTTGGGATTTGAGGATTTTGGGCGTTTCTTTGAAGTTCGATGCTCTCGCAAATGGAATACAAGCGGTTGTAGGCTCATGGATTTGTCTATTCTTGATTAGGATTCGGCTACTCTATGGATTCGCTTGAATCCCATCCAGCTAAATACCGTAAAATCTGTAATAGACCGCTACCCGGTTATAAGCGCACCACTTGTATTACACCGCCACTTCCTATATTTCGGCAGCATAAGTAGTGTGTGCCATGATATTTGTTTGTCTATGGCCTGTCCGATATGTGATGCGTTATTTTCACTTCTTCATTATCTCCTGAATGTGTCTTTGACTTCCTCATGATTGGAAATCGCTTTTAATTGATCATTAAGTGCCTGTTAATCACGATTTGTGTTGGTGGTCATCTTGCTTTGCAGTCATCCTATGTGCACGATGTACTTTGTAGATACACTTGTAGTACACCATCTTGTTGAGTGTTGAGCCTCTAGTATATGTGTGAATTATTGTAATAAATCAATTCATTGAATGTCAGTGAAATATGTATTTAGTATCATATTATTGTAATAAGCCAAATTATAAATATAATCATAATAGGTTCATACGCTGACAATGACAAACAACGATTTACAGGGAGTTAATAGGAACTCACAGATTAAATTAAACCCGAGGTCTTAATAGTAAATGTCTTTTCTTGAGAGTATTCGAATAATTGTTATTGTTTTCCTTGTATTGTAAATCGTTGTTTCTCATTATCAGCCTATGAACTTATTATGCTTATTCATAATAATTAGCTTCGCAAAATAATTCGTATTCAAATTGTAAATAATTTCACAATACATGCATATCAGAGGCTATGATCAATGATTTCTGCTAAAGCTTCTGTTATTTCGCAGACGCTGTTAATGAACAAAACTGAGCAATAGCGTCTATTTATCTAACCGCTGATATTGCACTGATAACTTCTTACTATTAAACTTACGTTTACTTACCAAACAGCAAAATCTCATCTGTGGGTGTACCGGCTGTTTACTCTTCTAATATTCTCTAATGTTGATTCTCAATGGGGGTCTGATTTTGCAACTCCTTTACCCATTATTCTTGCACCGGGTCGGACATTCGTGGTAGTAGAATTTCGGAAATTTCGATGAATTAAAAATGCATTGATGCTCTTCGAAATTACTTACTTATGCATTACGAATTCAGAAAATGATATTTCATGAATAAAATGACAAAAGGCTTGCTGTTATACAGTGCTTTAGTATACATGTAGGCCTACTTCTCAAAATCTATACGAGATATCATCAATACGATTTAGCAGTGATGAAAATGAAGAAGCAATCACGTTCATTCATGAAACATTCTGTCACAAAACATTGAGCACTTTGAATTCAAAAGCTGTGATGCGGCAGACTTACTTGCACTCTGAGAGTCAAGCTGACCTTTACTTTTTGAAAATAGTAAGTAGTTTGTTTCTTCTTCCTCAATAAGTCATAAATAAAAGGAAATTGCTTTCTATAACTCGAAAAAGAGATTTTGTCTGTTATGATCAGAATCATGATTTCTACGACCGTTGCCCAATGAGACACAGGTGTCCCACCGACATTAAGGAACATCTCCAGAAGTAAGGGTTCGGTGTAGATAGCTATCTTTCGGTATAACCTATATCTACTTTAGAACATTGCCCGTCTACGTAACAAGGCTGGCTTTACGAAATGGAATGTGACATAAAAAGTCAGAATTTCGCAAAGGCAAAGTGTAAAACGAACCAAAATTTAGTGCACACATTTCTCTTAGCGATTAAAATTCATTCAACATTTTTTGAAATTATGTTGACTGCCAGATTGTTATCAAGGGTTGGGTACAAAAAACTCCAAAAATTCATCGTTTTCGGTGGAGCTGCTTGCCCTAAAACATCATTCTTATGGGTCATAAGTGACTCATTGGGCTTTCCAAGGTTGACGATATTGCCCTGTTTGTACTTTATATATGTCACTCAACCTCACACTCTAGTCAATCCATCCAGTTTCATATCATCTTCGACATCAGATTTTGAATTAGAATCAGATTCGATAACTTATAGGGCTTTTTGTACCGTCTTAGTTATGTCATGCACTAACTCATCACGCTCAAATTTTGTGTGATCCCGGCCTTCAAGTGACCATGGAAGGGAACAGCAAATGCAAGTAATGTACTGTTAATTCCAAGAAATAAGTTCCACACTGTTAGACGAAGCCATCACGCCTTGCTACAATGAGCAAATCGGAAAATACATTAAGAATATGCAAGATGAGTTTTCAGCTCTTATTGATGCTTTTCTGCAAAGGTCATATGCCTGTAATCATTGCTGTTGTTCAAATTGGAATAATCTCAAGTGGAAAGTCATACATTTCAATAAACGCTATCCTCTAATAAACGCCGCACTTAAAAGTAGGCGATTGTAAATAAATGCCGCGGCGTTTGTTTAGGAAATATGCAGTGGTAATAAACCCAACAAGCTGAGGAACACTCTGCCAATAAATGAACATGCATATCAATGTGAATAGAAGCTCTATTTATGCGTTAACAAAGACATCCAATTCTAAAATGCATCATGCAATTAAACAAATATCGAATTTCAGGAGATACATTAAAAAATTCAAAGTCCTAGTAGGTATACATTACTACATAGAAATAAACTGTTTATCTGAAGTTCGCTAGAATGGAAATTGACTCAAGGTCGCGGCACATCCGGGGGAACTAAGTTGGGGCATGAAGAACCAATTAAAAGCTTCGATTTACTCATGTGACTGATTCTAACCCAATGATACAGACGTTGGCAGGTGCATCTAAGTGAAAATGCGTGCGATTTATGTGCCGTTATTGTGCATTGCATGAAGCTTAATTTCCATTCTAGAGGTTTTCTTGTTGTCAATTTCTATGCATTTTAAAATAACAAACAAACATGGGTTGCCGTGCTTATACTATTTTTGAACGAATGCATGTCTTTGAATGCACGAGACGCGAAGCGTCGAGTGCTTTAAGATATCCATGAGTTCAAAAATTATGTATAAGCAAGGCAACTCATGTAGTAATATTATTTGCAGCAGGCTATGTCATGGCTATCTCATGGACGTCCATGGCTATCTTGATAGTAGAAATCTACAATTAAAAAATCCATGTATACGCCAAAAAGTATCAGTTGATAGATAGCTACTTGAATTTTAACAGTAATGGTAAAACGTAGATAACATAACTTTTATCCATGATATAATCCAAGGTTTGATTATTTTTAAAATTCGAATTGCCTTTATGTTGTTGCTACTGAAATATTCATTCCATTATTGAGCATCCCTGAGTAAGCATGTCAGTAGAAGATTTGTGTCCTCAAACTAGCACTGCAAGTCGTTTTTTAACCATTTTCACCAAGGAGGAGATCGAAGAGCTAAAAACATTAAATATACCAAAGTCAACAATGGAGAAAGAAGCCTGGGCAATGAACCTGTTGAGATCTTGGTTAAAGCATAGGAACAGTCAAGGAATAGTTAAAGGTTTGCATGTATTTAAAACACCAGAAGAAATGACAAAGGATGAATTGAATTTGATGTTGAGTTACTTCATTCTTGAAGTTAGAACGGTAAATGGAGGCAAATACAAAAGCGGAACATTGAAGCTGCTCATTTCAATGATTCAGTATTATTATAACAGTGCATGCTAAAGGATGATCCATCTACAAAGACTCGGAATTTCAAAAGACGCGCAACAATTTGGATCTGGCTATGAAAGTTAGTCACGCTGAAGGCATCGATCGCAAGACACGTAGAGCAGCATCTATAAGTGAGGAGATGGAGGACGAACTTTTGAAACAAAATCTATTAGGCGATGATTCTCCTACAAAACTGGTTGAAACATTGTTATTTTTAAATGGCAAGAACTTTGCCTTGCGTAGTAGAGATGTGCATAGAAGAATGACGATAAGCAGCATCGAAAAGCATTTTGATCGAGAAGGGCAACGTTATTATCTTGAGTACTGCGAAGACATTTCCAAAACAAGCAAAGGTGGTTTGCATGATCGTCGCGCTGAACCAAGGAAATCAAGAGCGTATGACAATATGATCAATAGAGAACGCTGTATTGTTGCGTTATACGACAAATACATGAGTCATCGCCCAGAAAATGTTGATGCATTTTACTTGACACCGATTCAAGAACCCAAAACAAAGATATGGTACAAACGATCTCCAATGAGTGTGAACAGTTTGTCAAAGGTGGTCAAAAATCTCTTTGATAGAGCGGGAATTGAAGGTTTTTTCACTAACCATAGTTTAAAACGAACAACGCGAACAGTTTTGTGCGACGAAGGATTTGGGCAAGATGTAGTGACTAAGAAGACAGGACATTTGTCAAAAAGCGAGCTGGACTATTTGGACTTAAATGCCAAAAAACAGCAAAAAATGAGCGATGCGATAAACTTCTGCCAATTGAGTTCAGCTTCTTCCACCTCTCAGAAGATCTGTGTGACAAATGAAGGAGTTGATGCTACTGTGAAATTAGCAAACAGCACTCAATCAGCGACAGCCATTGGTGAAAAACCAACTTGCATCATTCAAAAGAACGGAGCAACGGTTTCTATCTTTGTTTGACTTTATCTGCAGTGTATAATCTTGATATGTACTTTTGTTGTTGATAGTTGTTATATAAATTGATTGCACTAGTGCAATCAATTTGATTCTATGCATAATTCAATAGAAATTGGAATACATCAATTAGTTTTACTGCACGGCAATAATACATGGGGTAGATAGACATAGCATGCTGCAAATGTTGATAAACGATATCTCTGAACCATTGATGTGCTTCAATGACATCTATTTGCCATTGAAAGCATGAACTGACCAGACTTTGAAAATGCTCTCTTGTTCGGGCAACTAATTCTTAACAGGCGCATGGATTTCGTTCAAGCATAGTAAGTGGATATTATCCCATTTAGAATGTGTTGCAGACTGCAATCTATATCAATATTGTGACTCTACGAAATCATATAAACATCGTTTTGTGCAGCAGTGAATGTAATAATCGATCGAGGGCTTTCATGGATTAATGATGGAAATCAATCGGATTATTAATTCAGCTATAAAAATACAGGATTCGGGCGACTTATTCGGATTCGAACATTCGCGTCCAGTGCTGCACGACATTCTACACTGACGAATAGTATGGGGTACGTCAACACTGCATGTGCTATATTTTACACATGAAACAGCTTTTGAGGTTGCCGGATTATGTAGAAGTTGTTCAACCGAAAATAATAGATGTAAAATTCTGGAATAGAACAGCTACCAAAAATGAAGGCAGGATGCTCTTTGCAAAAATGTTTATCAAAAATGTTTATTCGGCCAAACAACCAGAATCACATCACTCAAAAGGAAAATCAGCTCAAAATCGGATTTTTTATAATTCAAAGTTGTCCCAGACCTTTTTTCAACCGATGAATTTTTGATGTCCATAATGACGGGGCTAGATAGAGAAGGATGATGTCTAGTTTCAGAGGATCGTGTTGCGAGGTAGAGTTCCTGTGCTACGGCATTTCGTTTCGCGTAAGTTTACCAGTTGGAAGCATGAGTTCGGCAATATTTTCACGCCTATGCTACGGCTGTGTTGGTGTGGCATACTGGCCATGGATGGCATTCCACGTATCTCAAAAATAGACAGCAACACAGTAACCAAACGATAGCAGGATATGCTTCGGATGCCGTCGAAGTGAACATCTGTCAATAAAAAATAAAAAAATTGCAGTAATGACAAGTTTGCATCTGAAGCATCAGCTATCATCATTTGGTTATTGTGGCACCTATATTTGTGATGCGCAGAGTGCCATCCTTGTACGGCGTGCCCACGTGTGTAGATTCATTAGCGTGTAGGTTAGTCTAGAGGGGACATAATCCTATCCCAGCTATTGTATGCAATGGTAGCGAGCGATGGAGATTGACACAGTGATTTCTCTCTGTTTGGCTTGTGTGATTGGCCAAGCACGCACAATGCAGAAGTAGCTCGCATCAGAGAACACACGAACTTCAACGGTCAGATTACAGACAGGCATGTCAAGTGAAAAGTGCATATATTTATCTCAATTTTCCTCTGTGATATATTCGTCAAATGGAAATATTTTTCACACTGTTCGACTCTCCACGATCTAAATATACTGACTGTGTCGGTTTATGTGGTGTCAATCTTCTGGCTTGGTAGAATGCAGGCTTGAATTTGCAATAAGTTCAATGGAAAATTGACCTTCTTGGTCCTCGAGACCAGTTCTGGCCGTGACCATCACTGTTGATGAAAGTCATCTCTAGACCGGACACGGAGACAAGGCAATTTATCTCTGTGGGCGTGCCAGAACAACATAGCAGTAGCAAAAGCGTCAAAATATGCTGACTGAAGCATAATGACAGACTCAAGATATCTATTAAATTGTGAACCTCCGATGATTTGCAACAGTGACGAAGTAATTTTTACGAGAAAGATTTAAGGATTATTATGAAGCTCAGAGCGGTCATGCGACATTTTCATAAATTGATGTGTCAAGTGCTTGTGGTACAGTCTATTTGCAAAAGAAATAAAATTGGCCTGTTTAAAACAAAGAAGAATTTACCCCATTGATAGACTATCATTGAATAACTTGGTGAAGGCTGGATTGAACAGTCCTTGACATTTCAGTGGGAAATTCTAGCAGGAATGTAGGATTTCCTCTTACTATTTCCGAGGATACATTCAACCTCATTTTAGGACTAAGTCACTGAGCAATGCGGAAGTTTGTCTATCCAAGGGAACTCAAATTGTGAGATCTTCATATGGTCTAGGAACATGTTGAACAGGGCTGAAAACTCGTTAACTTGCTCAGCCAAAATGTGATCGTCAGCCTACATTGCACACCAGTAAAAAATCTGCTAAAATTGTTTAATCAAGTAATTATACATATATGAAATAGAAATACATTTTTATTACACAGTTACTACAGCTTTTTTATTCCAAGGCTGACCTCCTTTATCATGCTACATAATTTCAATTTGCGAATGAAAGTAGAGTTTAGAAATGTGACATTTTTCCGCAAGCAATTGTTACCGGGAGTATGCAGTGTCGCATGCGTCATTTAAAAAAGGCATCAAAAACGTTAACCTTAACGTCAACCAATCCTAAAATTGATGGCGCTAACATCAAGTAGAAAGTGACGCTGCAGAGGTATGTTGAATTGCCGATTTAATCAGCGAACTCGAATGAATATATAAAAGATTTATCAAATCTCATCAGATGTAGCCACCACGAGACATGTTACTGTCTGTTGGCCTCATCAGTCGTAGGTTGGTTCGAACCTGCGACGTTAAAGGTAGAGGACGTGTCAACATGCTCTCTAATCACAAAGCCACCGGAGCGTCAATTAGCCAGGAAGGCACTGCTTTAACGAAGACACGGAGAGCGGATTGAATTCTACTACCACTTATTGCCGCATCCGATGTTGAGGTGTTTAAAGCAGGCGTTACTCATTGCATGTTCTTAACATGTTTTACATGTCTTTACATGTTTCCGTTGATATTTGATAAATTTGTCAATTGCCAGATTACTTTGTTAAAAATATGTAAATAATTCTGTCGGAACCGAAACTATCGCCAGACATGATATTCGACTCGACTGTTTAATGATGCTTTTTATATGAGATTGATTTCAAATCAACATCCGTGACGTCAATTAGCGTTGTAGATGACCACTAAAAGTATCTCCAATACCTGCAATAGTCTCCACACAACGGTTTGATAGAATCTTTACACTATAGTGAATAGCTGTATCTAGATTTGCTGCAGTCCCTGATTTTGAACAATTAAACTTCGTGTTCACGGACCTTCGGCGTCCTGCGCCTTCTGAGGTCGATGTAATGTAGTGATATCTATACTGTATCGACCTCAGAAAGTGCAGGACACCGAAGGTCCGTCGCGATTTACTTTCGCAATAAACTCATATCACTTCGAGATCAAAACTTTCTTTCCCCGGAAGTTTGGACAATGTGAATTGTCATAATACAAACAAGATTTTATGTAAAGACCAAGCTTTCCTCAGACCAATATGTTATCAAATCAATGATCTGATGACGCTATCTTGTTTGACCACAACAAAATCTGTGAACTGAATTTTAGATTTACCGCATTTCTGATGGGAAAAGGATGTCAAATTACTGTTTTGAGATGGATCCTTATGGCATGTTCCTTTCCAATGACAACAAAGCATTGGTTATGATGTTTCATAATGAACCTTTGAGGATATTCAAGTTGGCAACTGCTTTCAAGCGTCCAAGAACATCAAAATCGCGAGGTGGAAAACGAAGAGAAATAAAAACAACACAGAAAGGTGAATATTACTTCTCTACCACTTTTTATCAGAATTTGTATATTTATTGTCATCACTATTTTCATTGTTGTTATATTTCTTTGTCTGCAGTAAATCATTTTAGAATTGCAAACTATTTTTATAGATAATCAACGTAGGAACCTTTATTGAGAACCATTCTTAATTGAGATAATGCGCGTTCGATTGCCGTCAACACGATGGTGCTTATTTTATTTATCGACAACTGAAAAGTCAAAGATCGACTTTATGCGGTAGAGTTGCAATGACCGATTTCACATTGATCCGAGTGACATCGCTGATAGGTTGCTATTTATAAGTGGAAAGTTTTGCAGAATTTCACTTCAAAACGAAGAATATGGGCGGTTGGACTGACATACTTGTCGTTGTCTTTGAAGATGACCTCTACAGCTTCCCCAACCGAACGGATGGGATCCGACGCCTTGAAAGCAAAATCGAACGAATGCAATCCGACAACATATTGTAAAAATCCGAAGAGAAGAATGATCCAAACGAATGCAATCCGACAACACATTGTAAAAATCCGAATCCTATTCGACATTCGCATAATCCGACTTATCCGAAAGACATTTTTCATTTTGCACACAGGCTGCAGCGAGAACTTACATTTTCTGTATCCTGCTTCTGACTAATTGCTCATATTTTGTATGCTTGATTGAGGATTTAGCTTTCGGTTTATTTAGCTTCACTTTCAACAAATGCACGAGTATAATGTATATGGATGTACAAAAAGAAAGGCTACCTATTGCTTCATGGATTGTCTTGAAAACATTATAAAGTATATATTTACAAGTCTTCAAAAATGCATTATGCTGCAACGTGCAAGCTAGAGCCTTGTTGAATGCTCTTGCACTGCGTATCATGCTCGGCTGTAATCCATCCTTCATCCTACCTACTGCTGACATCTAACCAACTGTTGCTGAGATAAAATGAATTAACAACCAATACTATTAGGTAATTTAATAAGGCTGGAGCGCGTTAATTTTGTATAGCCTGGCACACACAGTAACAGATGCGATATCATTTTTTGCAGAATAGTGGAAGCTGGGATTTAAAGAAATTAACCAGACCCCAAGTTTTGCTTCCAATTTTTTTGTTTAGTAGCTGTGAATTCCACAATGTCGGATAAATTCGGATTTTCATAAAAATGCTAAACCGATTCGATGCGATTCGACTCTTCAAACTTATAATCCGAAGAGAGAAAGATGGATCCGAACGAATGCGATCACAGTCGGATTCATCAGATTTGCGCACCCCTGTTTAGAATAATCGCACGTGGTAGACAGAGATTCAATGATGCAATCATTTAACGTAGAGCATTTTCAAGATTAGATTATTACCTTTCAAATGTTCGTGTGGGATAGTGAAGTACATTTGATGACATTAAATGAGAGAATGTCACAACAAATTATTCAATGTAGCATTCATTTTGCTGCGGAGTATAAATTCGTTAAGAATAATAGTGAAACGTCGTTGATTTCGTCAGCGGTTACGCATGCGAGTTGCATTGAATTCCAATAAAACTTGATTTAAAAAATCATTCATGTTGGAAAACTCAAATTACAATGAAAATATAGAGACAAACTGATTTTAATTCACTGATCGTGAACGTATTACGATATTTTTTGATTGCTTCTTTTGTTAGTATAATAAGTGACAAAGTACTAATTATGTAATATAAAGTGTTGCAAGCCTAGAAAAGTTTGCACTTTTTTCATAAAAAATGAGACACTTAGCGAAACTGACAATAATTTTGTGATTCAATTTTTCCGGAATCAACATCATCGCAAGACGAGAATGTGATTCATCCTGGTCGAAGATACTCTCTCCCCATGTAATGAAATCAGCGATGTTCGCAAAAGAGAAGAACATTTGCGTCGTCTGATATACACGTATGTCATGACATGTGAATAATATTTAAATTATCATGATTAATATTCACAATCATTGCATTTTTGATTGCTTTTCAATTTTTACAATGCTTGCTTTAATGGTTTAGATACTGGCAAAATACTCCTGGAAAGTACTTATAATCTTTCATCTTCCAATGTTTTCAAAGTTACTTAAAGCATGCTGTAAAAATAATACATTACATAAAGCATAAAATACTGCTGTAATTTTCTTTTCAGCTCAGTCATCTCGTGAAAAGCACAATGGTCCTAAGAATAGTTATTTGGTTGATTTGGATTTGAGTAAGTAACTGCGGAAAGTATTTCTGATTTCGTCACTCAGTGTTTTACAGATGTTCATTTATCGACAGAAATTCAAGTGGCAATTAGAGAGAAATAGAAGTTGAATTAGCAACGTGAATGGTACTGAGGGGTTATGGGGTCACACAACTGTGTGGTTTCTTGAAATTTGTTTAAATGGCGTGGAATGCCCCTATTGCTTTGTACATGTACATGTATATGCAGTAGTTATCAGTTGATTCGTCTCCCCACGGTTGCTGGAAAACTTTTGATGAGAGATGAGAAGTTTACGGAATTTTTAGATCAATTTTGGAAATGATGATTGTACATTCCAGGCATACGGGCCCCTCTAGTGCAAAGTATGTCCAGATTTTTCATCCTCTTGTGTTCTCACCCCTGCATAGTTGTTCTGCTGACTTCAGTATTATTCACCAAGTCAGTCTTTCTTGGTGGTTAATGATAGTCATTTAGTAACTAATTTTTGTAATTAATATAGAGTCAGCATTCATAAGTATTACCTCATACCTAGATCAACTGCCGAAATGCTAAGAGACATCAAAGAAAACTTCGGTGGAGACGACTGTAATATGCAACTGGCTATGTGTAAATGTGACATGTAATGATCGATCCAAAGTTACTTAGCACCTCTGATGAATTCAAGAAGGTATTTCAAGTGATGCAATTTGTCTTAATCATAGATTTTCAGAGCTGATGAAACACAATACATCCATTCACATATTATTGACAACGCTGATGTCTAATCGAAAATTAAAATGCTGCGTATTACCTAAATCCACGAAACTTTTCGCTTTCCATTACAGCGGAAAAGAAAGAATTAAAATATCAATTTTGAAATTGTCATATCATTTTATGCTCACGCAAACTAGCTTGTGGTATGTCGTAGTAACATATACGGAATTCAAACTAAAAGAACTTAGATACAAATTTGATAATTGCCATACAACTGTCTCAGAACTCTCATTTTACTAAAAATGGAATAGAAATTCGAAATTTAGACAACCTGAAGCATATAATACATCTAAAAATGTCTCGTAACCCGTTAAGTCGAAGATGTGCATTTTATTTGCTATGTTAATAGTAATTACAACATAGATATAATTTTTTAATGGTTATACACAATTGTGCTATTGCTTTCTATATGTCCAAATGATTATGCCAAAATGATAGCCAGCTGGTTTATGTTTGGATGTTTTAGAATAACATAGAACAAGTCAATGAGCAAATTCAATCAAGCAGAGAATCATATTTAATGTTTAATTTGTAAATTCAATAACATAGAACATTATATAAAAGTGGTTTTTATTTGTTTTTATGTGATGTTTGGGACATAGCAAGACATTATCAGACAATTCTTGAAATCATCTTTCCCTCCCATTGAACCTGATATTAGTTGCTTCATTCATTTATGGAGCTAAAATCATCATTATTTCTTATCATTTATGAAAAATGTTAGGAAGACCATTAGCATATGATCAAGTAAATACTATTCTAACAATTTATACGAACAGACGAATCTCTCATAAATTCTTAATATACAGGAATGTCGATCCCAGAACATTCCAAAGACTTTGAATGACTTTTAGTGAATGGCCCCGAGTACACAGCAATTTGCAAAGGGAACAGACTTTCCGTTGGACTGTCTTCCTGTCCTACTTACGCGCAGGCCATACATTTTTTGCAACGACCGGTTCGACTGCATGTATTCACGGCATTACAGAAACAGTACTTGTTGCAACTTTTGCAGGATGAAATGTAGGAAAATGAAATGAGAAGTGCAGGCTATAGGCTATTTTGGATGCTTGATATCCTGGTGGGCTCATTCTGAGCCCTTTAGGCCTACTTTATTTACTTTTCCTAGCTGCGATCTGCTTGATCCGAGCTTGTAGGTGAAAAGACATATTGAACTCAATGTATATTTTGAAGATATCTTCCTGATAGGAGCTGGTTTATAATGATCGACCATTAAGGAAACTGAATCAACATTGCCCACGGTAGACAAAGCTTGTACATGGTCTATGATTATGATCTATATATTCAATAAAGTAGCATAAATAGCATTTCAGAAAACCCTTCGTCCACGACAATATTCTGCATGCGTCTGATAATATTTCATTTATTTTAGTTTTTATTATTATCTTATTTATATCTATAACAGTTTCTATGCAACATTGTAGCATTAGTTTAGGGATTAACCTATACAGATTTTATATCATTGTAATGTTGAATAGGACTATTTTCTGGAAACCATTCATGAGCATAACCAATGCAGTATGCATCGGCTGATTTGTTTCGTTATCCCAGAAGGACAAATATATGATTTCCAGATGAATGATCCTTCCGATTTCTTCGTTCAATCACACGTAGATTTCACCTTTGTTGGAACAGATGGTTCCTTGCAGCATCGTTCAACTTTTGTCACATGCAATTTCGATGCAACTTTTCGAACAGCTTACATCTACAATGAAATATTTATGAGTCAATGTTCAAGTCATCCGCTTTGAAAACTCAATATATCTTCTCACTAGTGCGCAATGTCACTTGATGATGTGATGTGAATAATAATTGCATTTTCACTCCAATCAGTAGGCCTATTCTTGATAAAGGCCTATAGATTTTCTCGAGCAGTTTCAGCTTGCAACTGTGCAAGTTCAAGATGTGTCTTCAATTTTCAAAGAAAGATCTTTTACATTGTACAAAAATGTCAATCAATTGAGCTTCAAATTCAATTATGCCGGCCGAAATTATGTTAGGTCGTAATATTGAATTGGTGTTTCAAACACCCCAAAATGTAAACTAGCTATGATCAGACTCCTGCTTCTATACAAAGCAATGTCTAATTTTGATATCTTAATGGAAGGCCTGCTATAACAGTAAAATAAAAGTCGCAGCTGGATTTTTTGTCCGATACTGATTTCACAATATAATGGCCATTTGATCTCATCAGGGGTGTCCAAAACACCCCAAACCTAATCCAACCGATAACGTGGTGGTAGACATCGGGTATGGAACTGCCGACTAGTTTTTTGTGCGTTATTCGCACAACTTTAACACGGAAATATTCATATTTTCCTCTAATTGGACAGAACTTTAGTTAGAGTTCTTTGGTACCTCATATATCGTTTTATATGTTGCGCGAGATATTGAATAGTAGCACAATATTGATATTTTCAAGCTTGAATTTTTTCTTTATTCGAATTTTTCTTTCTTTGCTAACTCATTCTAGTATTTGAATTTGTCAATTAATATCAGTTGACATTTGTACAAAAAAATCGGTGTTTAAGTTGATGGTTCTATGTTAAGAGTTGAGACAATTTAAAAGTCTGGTGTCTTTTTCATCAGGAACATGTGAAGTCGATAAATCGACGGACGAAAGACTGTATCGAACTCTGCCAGTGATCGTCTTTCATTAGTCTCGGCTCCATAAATACTAAGTTCCAGATGTTGAGAACCTCATATGAATACCTTGATTCACTGATGAATTGTTTCTTTGAATTCAAAGAATGTGTTTTTCAAAGTTGGTACCAACATTTCTTCGATGTCATATTCAGGAAGTCCTTAAAGGTGAAGTATAATTTTTCTGTGAGTTCGTTGTATGTCCTGCGCATCACCCTACAAGATAAAAATTGCTTAATTGTGAGCATTTTCCTGTCTCATTACGAACTGGTACTCCGCCATAAAAGCTGTTTGCATTCCTTGAGCAATAATGTAGGACTAAATGAACTTATTTGTGACTATATGACTATATCATATGAACTGTCTTTGTGACTAAGAATGAGATATGATTATCACAATTATTATTTGTTGTAGCACCTGAATTTTTTCTTAACTTTGCCGATCCTTGTTTTGAGAACATCAGTTGCCACATCAATTCGTTCACCTTGTATTTTGCATTTCAGATTCAATCCTCATCGAGGCGTTTAAAGTATTGGTGGATCAACGTCCTCGTGATCCTATTGCAGTGTTATCACAATTAATCAGAGAAAAGGCAAATAATTCTGTCAATGGAATCGAGTCAAACTCATTGACGATTAATGGTGAATGAGAGCTGGGATATACTCGCATTTGGAAGAGAAATGATCTACCTCATCGAAGTCTGCACAGATGAATCTTTATTTTGAAGGTGATCACTTTACCTAATTTGCTGCCTTTTTCGACACGTGATTTCTTCCATACTGTAGAATGATCAGCTGACATGATCAATCTGATTGGAATTGCAGAATTATTACTCTACACTTGAAGTACAAAGTATTGTAGTTTAAAACTCTTGCCATTTTATATCATTGTTAATTGCGATCTTTTATCCTCTTAGAGCACTACCATCAATTAAGGAGATATTGAGCAGTTTGTCTCTTAATTTGAAAGAGTTATTAGTGTAGTAGGCCCTACTATCACACTTGAGAGCTGAGAGCATACCGGGATGACAAAATTCAAAAGGACAGATAGGAAACAAATACAGACATCTACAGGGCAATAACGGCTATTCTAGTTCAACAACGGCAAGTTTGAGCTTATATAGCGACAATACCAAGTCAAGCAGTAGACTTTTCATCTCAACAACAGCAATCTATTTGCGGCATATTCGGGTCAATAGTAGACACTGTTCAATTCAACAACGGAAATGTAGTCCGGCAGCCAGAACGAGTTTCTGCAGGGAACCAGGCCGAAAATGAGACTTTCACAGAATGATGCACATCCTATGCCTACTACGAATCTGCGCGTCTGCCGAGTTCTGCCTGGTTCCTCTTCTTGTCAGACAGGATCAAAGAAAAACGCATGTAAATCCAATGGGACGCAGATTGCACCTTTTGTATAAATGAAATTTTCTATGTCTTCTCTTGGTTAAGCGAAAAGTACTAATTTTTGATATGGATGTCTACCGGTTATTTCCTATGATTTTCATGCACCCCTGTCTATGAAGCTAAGCACATTCAGATTATGGCAAGCCTCTCGATGTCGACAAACACAAGCACTTTGAGGAATTTATTCCACATTAACAACATTCTCGCATACATTGACGATCAGAAACATGATAATAACACATTCACATAATAGGAAATGGCCTGAGGACATTCCGTGTCAAAACTTATGGCCCTAGACTTTGTATCGAAAACATAGAAAATCCAAAAATCGCAAACTGTGTCCCATTGAATGTGTTTTTCTTTGATACTGTAGGAAATAGGAAACAGGAAGGCAGAGGAAACAGGTAGAACTCGGCAGACGCGCAGATTCGTAGTAGGCATAGGGTGTACATCATTCAGTGAAAGACACATATTCAGCATGATCCAGTAAAAATGAATAAATGTTTATACTCGGAGGCACATTATGCGCGGATCCTTTCTTCCATGTGGCTGAGTTGTCATTTATCCCACTCTTTTCTTTTGTGCTGAGTGTTTAGCAAGAATGTAGAGTGTATCTATTTTAAAAGTCTTTGGTTTGAACCAAGGTATCCCGGACGCAGAGCGAAAACTCTACCACTTGGCCACAGCGCCGATCATTGACCGCAAATCAGTTTCACTTTCTCACGTTTATGTGACTGTTCGCCCATTCTGGAAGTTTAGAATAACAGAACTCATGTAATTCATTAATTTAAAAGTCATCATCACATTTTCCTAAATATTCATTCATGGACCTTGTTTTACGCAATAGGACTACGTAAAGATAGTAGAGAGATGTTCTAAACATCGAATCGAACTAGAAGAGCCGTTGTGCTCACGTAGTGGACTTTTCCAATATCATGCATATTTATTGTCAAAAATACATTTTACTAAATTCAACTTCAAAACAAATTCAACAAAATTTCTTAATTTGTTCTTTGAAATGACTAAAGGATAAGCTTCTAGACCCATGGGAATCATTGACGTGAACAGTTGTTGGTCTTTAAAACTACATGTCATCACTTATTATACGCATTGTTGCATGTAAAGAAAATAACCTGAAATCCTTGATATAGATCCTATAAATCGAATCGAAGTATCTACAAAATAATTCTAAAATCATGAAGTATGAAAACAAGTTGGTTTCAAGTTGAAACCATTAATTCCCTTAAGTGAAACCTTTCATCGCATCTATAAACGATTCAAAATTGTCGTTGTTTATTTGAAAAATTCCACTTTTGATCTGAATATGCCGCTAATCGAATAATTTTGCGGTTGTTGAATTGGAAACTTCTACTGCTTTTATGAATTTGCCGCTGTAGAGCCGCAATTGTCGTTGTTGCTCGGGTAAGTGCCGTTGTTGACAGATGAAATCTATAGTATCAGCATTTGCGAGCCCTGTATCTACAAAGGAAAAACAGGAAAGAAAATGAATCGTTTTTGGATTCACAGGGAGTGCAAGGCTATCTTGTGTGTATTATCTGGACTGGAATAGACTTACAAACGCAATTCATTTTTTCTCTTGTTTTACCTCGGTAGATATCTATGTTTTCTCCGTCCATCTGTCTCTTTAAGTTATCACCTTATACCAATGTTGATTTTATGCAGTCATGTCAATCGGTGTCCTCAACTCTCAATTGTGATCTATAGGCATCGCGAAATGACGTAAAGTGTCAGCGAGAAACTATATTATGCTGCTAACAGCAGGGGCTATGATCGAGTCGGAACTGCGACGGTGGAAACGACATCAAACTCAATGAGTTTTGTGCTGTCCGTAGTAATTTAAATCAAATTTGCTTATTGTGCTTTTTTCATGACTCTTGATGCAACTATCATACTCAACAAATCAGCCCAAAAGTTTTGAATCATGAGCGGTATTTGTGCAGTGCAGTGATTTGTAATAATTGTTGTTGAGTCTACATTTTTAGCCTTTATTTCTATGTTTCTATATAAGATTACTTTATTTTTGTATTCAATTGTACCATGCAACTGTTGTTGAATCCTTCTATACAAATCACAAAGCTATTGAAAGGAATCAAGACATCATTTAGAATGTTGTGATCATAAACTTCATAAAAATATTTTAATACGTTGTGCAAAAATTCTTCTGACTAGACAGCTCTTCTACCAAGAGCAAAATCTTCCGAAAGTGTATCACGGAATATCTTATAATGTCGGTGCATTAGTTTTTACAGCACCACATCAAATTTTAGCTCTCAATCAGGTGAATTGACATCCAACTTGTGGAATTCAAAAATCAAAGTTATCAAACTTCGCCACAATATCTGATATATCATATATGCATCGCGGAATACTGTTTAGTTTGCAAATGAATAAATCAAAGAACTCTCTACAGCCGATCAACACAGATATCAAATGGAGGCTTGATGTTAAGATGATATCGGAGGAAACGTGTGGTTGTGTTTTACAACTACATCGCCTAATGCGGTGAGCTAGATATCCAAGTACATACGTAGAGTGTAAATCTATTTTTGTCAATCCATTTTTCAGCTAGTTTTATGTTCATCTCAAAAAAGTGTAGAAAGCATTTTTCCGGCTTCATGCCTTACATCGTCGTAGTTCGTTGGCCGGCCCATATATGGTACTATATGCTTGACAAAAGTGGTCTACTCGGTCCTAAGCCAGCTGCCTGTTCCATGTCTATGTTGGCACCATCAATCTCTAAATCTTTATCTCTTCGTATGCAATATGCTTTATTTACGTGAGTTAATTCCTGCTGATCTTCTCCGGTGAGCTCTTAGGCCACACTGAACAGTCATTCACTTTTTTTACTGTCTTTAGTCAGTGATCTGTTCCACAACCATATAGAGCACATTTGATTGAATCAATCGTTTCTCTGTGGACAAGTCTGTATCATGACTTTCTCAACACAGTACCCCAGAAAATTTTTTTCCAACCAAAATTGCAATTGATTTTGGTCAACACCATCGTGTCAATCATGTCAAAAGATTTTGAAAAAATATAGCAAACAAGATATTTCATCGAGCTAATCATAAGTTATCGATTATTATTGATTTTTGATCAATCGATTAATTGATCAATTGATTTATCTCAGTGACAAAAGAATGCAATTCAATTTCATTTACATCAGCATGATTACTGAGCTATAAGAAAACTAAGATTCATTTTGCGTGAAAATCTAGCGAGCTAATCAAGTGATATCGACATTTATCGATATCAAATATCGATTTTTTAGCATTTTTTTGTTTTTAGTGATTTTTCCAGTTTTTCTCTAAAAATGCAATTCAATTTTGTCAGCATGTAATGAACAAGAAAGCAGAAATAAATCATAAAACACTGAAAGTGCAAAAAATCCATCGAGCTTTTCGTTTGTTATCGATAGTAAAATCAATTTTCCAGTAATCTTTTTTATAGATTTTACTGTTTTTGTGATTTTTTCACTATCATTCAAGTACAATTGAACATTGTTAAGGGGCGATTATGTCAGCGGATATTTACATGTAGAATTTTGACATCGGCATAATAGACCTACTCGTGATTATCAAGCTACATGTAGGCCTACATTATGAAGTACAAGATGTGGAAGTGGTCGTCGAATCGCTTCCCCATCTGAATCAGCTTCTCTCGAGAGTAGGGCTCAACAGCGGATCTACCAAGCGATCTTCGAATTGATGACGCAACGGAATTGATTTGGTTTCCTGAAATCGAAAATAGAAATTTTATTTAATGCAGAAGAAGATAGAATGAAAAGTGGTATTTTACCACCTACCCGATAAGTTGTTGTCCAGTTGCAGGCGACAAAGTTCTTCTGTTGACATGGGCTCTCTGTCATCTTCAGTGTCATTGGTGAAGAGTGTTACTGGAACGGGTTTTCCACTGGTTGATGCGAGCGATATACGTGAGGTACCTTCTTCCTTGCTTTTGCTTCTAAGGATGCTACTGCATAGAATCTCCTTCGATCTTGGAGAGAATCTCGTAAAGTATTCTCAACTTTCGTTGTTCGCGTGCACCGATGCTCCACGCCTCGACCTAGATGACCAAAACATTTCGCGCATACCTTTGATGGAGTCACACTTTGACAGACTTCCTTCGACGGCCTACCGCGTTTTGATCCGACTTTTCGACCCGATTGTCCAACTGGATTTTGTCTTGCAACAGAACAGATTGAGCACGCCCCTTGATCACAAGTTCCTCTGGTGCAGCGTGCTGAGTAGTAATGACGTAGGTCTTGCATGTTCAATGTTCGCGTCTCGTTCCCACGTTTCAGCTCATAAAGTACCTTTTGGTGCGTTGAACATAGTCCACAGGGTAATGAATTGTCAGATATGTTGTAATTCGGAACAAGCTTTTCGCGAATAATAGCTAGAAGTTCGTCAGATATCTTCGCTGAACCTTTATTACCACATATCAAGCATACATGTGATCGTGCTTGCTCGTGCGTAAGTATAGCGCGATGACTCATTTTGAATTGATCTCTCAGGAAGTGACAAAGTAAAAGTGATTCCGAGGAACTTGTCTCTGGCTGTTCCTACAACTGAAGCCGTAGGTGATCGTGATAGGCATGACAAGTGTAATTTCTATGGTGATAGGTCAAATACCGTCGCTGTGTTGCGACGGTCATGTGACTCGGCCGCGTGACTCGACATGATCATGTGACTCAGTGTCTACACGTTTCATGGGAAACATTTAATAGTTATTCAACGCTTAGAAAGCGCGAGCCTTTTCATACCTTTGAATAGCTAACTTGCTTCCACGTGGACCCGTGGTGTACGTTCATTCCATCATGCAAATTAGATGTCAATTGAATTTGGCCGAGAAATTCTGGTAGGAAACTCGCACTGTCTTGGATGGTGAAAATTGCACAATGCAGGACAGGAGATGTGAAGTTTTCTCAGAATCCTATTGATGATTGAAACTGTATCATCCCTAATGCATTGATACAGTCCTACTCAGAGACATTCGAAGCTGCTGCTACCGCCTCCTTTGTGGCGTCAATGGGTTGTCAAATGCAGACAGGAGGATTTGCTCATCACGGGGCCTAACTAGTTGACTACTTAATTGGATTGAGATGAGTGTTTTCACACCTCTCTTACTTTTGACAACCACTATAATTCTTCCAACGGCAATCATTGTTAGATCAATATAGACTCAATAGTGCTAACAAGGTTGAATTGGATTTGAATGATAGTGAGAAAATCACAAAAACAGTAAAATCTATAAAAAAATTACTGGAAAATTGATTTTACTATCGATAACAAACGAAAAGCTCGATGGATTTTTTGCACTTTCAGTGTTTTATGATTTATTTCTAATTTCTTGTTCATTACATGCTGACAAAATTGAATTGCATTTTTAGAGAAAAACTGGAAAAATCACTAAAAACAAAAAAATGCTAAAAAATCGATATTTGATATCGATAAATGTCGATATCACTTGATTAGCTCGCTAGATTTTCACGCAAAATGAATCTTAGTTTTCTTATAGCTCAGTAATCATGCTGATGTAAATGAAATTGAATTGCATTCTTTTGTCACTGAGATAAATCAATTGATCAATTAATCGATTGATCAAAAATCAATAATAATCGATAACTTATGATTAGCTCGATGAAATATTTTGTTTGCTATATTTTTACAAAATCTTTTGACATGATTGACACGATGGTGTTGACCAAAATCAATTGCAATTTTGGTTGTAAAAAAATTTTCTGGCGTACCGTGTCAAGTAATTGTACACCTAACTTCGATTTTTGACACTTACTCCGTCTCGAAAGCTACAATTATTTTTGACTCTTTTTAGCATTGAGATGCAGACCCACTTTCACTTCCATGTTCTTCGTGCTCATGCCCTTTATTGCTTTGTATATAACTTAATTTTGTCTATGTCTGTTGAATCTGATCTTTTGCTATGGAGTAAGTAGTTCGTTAGAGGTCTTAGGGCAGTTTGGTTTTTGCATGTTTTCTGGTTTCTGGCTGTTTGCCACATGATCGGCATAGTCAAATGCAGATACATGCTCATCTTGGGAATCTTTATTGATGCGTAATCATTTTACAGTTCTGAAGCTACAATTTGCTCACAGAAATCCTTTTTTCTGAACGTTTTTGAATTATGCAGTAAGTTTAAATGACTTTTTATGTAATAAGTTTAATTGATGAAATAATATTCTAAAGAAGAAAATTTTGCTGTCATAAGGTTGAAATATATTTCCAGCAAGACAATTAATCTTGGTTTATTATCAGATTAATTATTTTCATTCATATTTTCAATCAATGAGATTTGCCTTCTCGATAAGCGATCTTAATACGATGCTCCAAGGAGCACTCATTATGCACTTTCATATGATCATGAAGTATTTTCATTTACTGTTCGCATGGGGTCGCGTTGTCTAAAGATGAAAACGTTATCACGTCTCATTTTTTTGTTTGAATATCTAGTGAGACATTACAAAATGAATGATTTTATGCTATTTACTTTATAGCAAACAAACAGATTTTTTCAAGATTCACCGATTTTGAACAAGTTGACAACCTATTTGAGTTTTACTAATCTCAACAAGTGTAAATTTTGAAGGCTACTTTTAACGCAAATGTTTCTCTATTCGAGTGCATGTTTCCAAAAATGTGGAAACTTGTTGACTATTGCCATGCCTTTGTTTAAATGTGTATAAAATGTAGCCAATTTTCTCAAATTGACAATTGATTACTTCATTTGAATGATGTGAATGATCTGAATTGACAGATGTCGTGTGGATAACATATCGGTGATTTCAACGTTTTGTTAGGTACAGTTACGTACACTTTCACCTAATGTGAGGATATATCTTTCATGCATTTCAAATCCATGTTATGAATAGCTATATAATATATTACTTATGACTAAAATGTTGATGTTTTTACTCCGAATGCTACAGTGAATGAGAGCATTGAACTATAGGTAGGATTTGTATGACAATTAGTTGCCACCTTTCGACGTGCGGTACTAAATTCAAAAAATGGGAAATTATTTTATAAGTAAATCTAATGCAGGGGTTTTGTCAGCGTTCCCAATTGCCGAGCGGAAAATTTCCTCGTAGTGATCCAGGCACACCTCTGTGTAGTTCAGTTAATTGCAGGCCTAAATTTGAAAAAGTAAGAAATTTCCAAGGGTTTCGGAGCCGTGTTCCAGCTACCACGGCTCCGACCAAGACCTTTCGACAGTGTCGGGGCCCCAACACGAAACCGAACAAGAGACTTTAACAGAATGAGGTACACCCAGGCTACTACGAAACTAGCCTACATCTTTCGAGGTCTACCTGGTGCCTCTTCTTGTCAGATAAGATAACAGGAAGCACGTACATATATATCCAATGGGAACAGGCTGAGTTTTCGGCAAAGTGACTTGTCTGTGATTAAGTGAGAAGCACTACGTCGCATAGAACCATATCTAGATCAAGCAGTTCACTGATAGTTAAACACATTTGGATTTATCAAATCCTTATTTTGTCGTAAAGCACATCATCTGATCAAGAATTAGCTGAAGCTCTTTGAATGCATTTTCTTACATATCACTGATCGGAGGCATGAAGACATGCACGATAGAAAAATGACTACCATGCTAAAAATTATGTGACTTGTTATAAAAAATTTTATAAAACTTTTTATGAAGCAAGAGTCGCAGAGGCAGCCATGGAAATTTTCTCTCTGATAGAAGTCTCTGTTTTAGTCCCTACCACCGCTCATCGCTTTGTCGATATAATAATATATTGAAAAATAGAAATAATTTTGTGGACCGCAATCTCCACAACTGAATCTTCTTCATATAAAGATTTTCACTGTATGCAGATACTTTTTGAGTTGAAGTGGCATGCCACGCGTAATTACACATATGACTCTAAACATCCGTGGTTACGCGTGACATTTGTGCAACATCTGGCGGCAGTCCTGTTATATAGACTTTGCGTCTGTCTGCATGTGTCAGAATGTGATGGGACATCAATTTCATGCTCAGGGAAGACAGAGCATGCCTATGGCTCATCCGTGGTTCAAACAGCAACAAAGACAACCGAAGACGACGCGGAAACTATAAGCGCGCGTCCGCGCTTGTTCATAAACATTTCTCATGTTTTAACAACATCAGATCACGTGATTGCTGACTAGTGCAGCGCTTATGTACTCGCGTAGAAGTATAAACTGTGCCCTTAACCACGGATGTTTGGGGTGCTCCGTAATTACGCGTGGCAATGTCACCTAGTGTACTCGTACTTACTCCTGTGCTTACACTAGGTGACATGCCACGCTCAATTACGCGGAATTGCACATGACTCTAAACATCCGTGGCTATGCGCGACATTGCTGCAACATCTGTCGACAGTCCTGTTACATAGACTTTGCGTCTCATGTATCTGCATGTAACAGATGCTAAGCAATGTGATGGGACATCAATTTCATGCTCAGGGAAGACAGAGCATGCTTAGTGATTCATCCGTGGTTCAAGCGGCAACTCAGACAACCGTAGACGACGCGCAAACTATAAACGCTCGTCCGCGCGTATTCATAAACATTCTCCATGTTTTAACAGCATCAGATCAAGTGATTGCTGACTCTTAGTGCAGCGCGTATGTACTCGGACCGTAGAAGAATAGAATGTCTTTAACCACGGATGTTTGGGGTGCTCCGTAATTACGCGTACCATATGTCACCTATTGTAGTTTCTCACAATATCCTATGGCAGATGTGCAAGATGCCAGCGCAAGATTTTTGCATTTTCGCAAGATGCGCTGACCATAGTGTAATGGAGCCTTAACAAGAATTATCACTCGAGTTGCTTTAGCTCATTCAGAACACGATCGAGGCATTTTCTAGCGGTAAAAAATATAAGTAAGGACTCATCAAAAGCAAAAACTGGCCAAAAACAAAATGGGGTGAATATGTGTTATGAACAGTTTCGCTATCACCGGTGAAGTGTCTTGGGCATGCCGATATATCAGCAAAATAACCAACTTGTCGATGTAATTCCATTTGAATATGCAATAATCATGAAAACGGTCATAGATAGCATGTAGTGGCGTCGCGTGCGCTCAGACCATAGGCCTTCACCCTGTGGGAACGAATCTGGCGAAAAGCTGGCAGATAATCAGCTACATATTATCATGCAATAGTTCAGTAATAATTTTTAGCATATTCGCTGGCGAAGTTTGCCGGCGACAATTCGCGAATTCGCGCTCTGTATGACACCTTTTACTTTTGACTTTCTCTCTTATTTTCTTTAGTAATCCGTCTGTACAGCCGAGGCTCTATTTTCTCCCTCACCTCCCCACCATCACACACATATGGCTAATCTACCTAAGAAGTAAGTGCAGACTATCATTCTTTGATAATGGTAAGGATATAGAGAATCCGCTTATATCAATTTTCATAACATCTCTTGACATTCAATAATTTACAACAATGACAAATATTTGAATAATATAGTAGTATTTACTGCGACATTTATGGAAGATGAATACTTTTTTAGTTTAAACCTTCGTGAATTAAAAAAGATCCCTTTTTATCAGATCAGACTGAGTATACAATATATTTTCATGTAAAGGTAATATACGAACATTACTATTTACCACTAATTAGTTGCTACAATATCCACGATTTCGCCGGTTGGCGAAAAATCAGCTCGCATTGGTAAACAAATATCTACCAAATAGTGTTTAAAAATTACCGGTAATTTCTTTTAAGTTACCTTACCGGTAATTTACTGGTAATTTATCGGTAAATTGCCGGTAATTTATATTCAAGTCCGTATAACTTCAAATCGGGCGCACCAATATGCTTTGATTTTAACTATAATACACAGACGAAATGACTTACTTAATCTTACGAAGGAAATTTACAAGTTCTGACCAGAAAGTATCAGTCTTGCTAAGTCTTATTAGCAAATCTTATAAGATCTTAATTGTGATTTTTTAGAAATCTTTTAAGTAGAAAAAAAGTCTTATATTTTGCGTTTGTCTACATTTATCCAGTGCACTTATGTTCCATCAAGGTGCTTAACAACCAAAGCTACTGATGTCGACTGATCTCCGCATTATATTCGGACTTCAGGTTTTAAATTTTAATTGACTTCTTTTAATTTCAATTATCAACTGGTAAGATCTGAAAAGACTTAATAAGACTCAGCAAGACATTTCGTCTAGTGACACACTTGGCTTAATCTGATTCTGATTAAGGCTTGAATTTTGCTCAACGTCTGATTCTTTGTCATAGATATTGCAATTGAGAGATGAAAAATTGACATTTTTAAGAAGTTTGTTGGTATTTCACCCACATAGACCATAGTAATCAAAAGTTTGACGGCAAATAAATGTTTTAGGGGAAGGCCACATGCTTTATAATATGTTGTAATATATGCACTGCAGATCCTTAGCTTTTTATAAATATAATCCAAACTACAGGGTGTTCAGTATATAAGCAGGAAATTCCAAATTTATGCTTGCATAGTTTGTAATATCTGAGAATTCCAAGAATTGTACCAATACCGAATGTATTGGTCATAACAAAATAAAATGAGGAAACCCCGAATGATCAATTGTGTATCGGTAATTTACCGGTAATTTATTTCAATCTTACCGGTAATTTGACACGTAATTTACCACAATTCAAACACTACTACAAATAGCAACTTTTTCGCCAACTGTCGTTTTTTAATTTTACACATGTTTTTGGATAGATGATGACCATTTTCACATGCGGAGATAGTTTTTACACGAAAATGAACCTTTAAAAAATTATCCACAAAATCGCTCCTCGCCAGATAATCTGTTGATATTAGCAAAATGTGTTCCCACAGGGACTCGGCATTAATTGGAATAATATTTCTATACCAGACATTTTTTATGTTACAACATTAATTTTCATAGAAGTTGAATTTTTAATAACAATTTCCCGATCATTTTTTAAGGCCAAGTGAATGTGCACATGAGAAGTGATTGGTCATGTCTCTTCCGCCTTTACTCAAGGAACTGCCCTCTCTGTCCAGACCATATTTTCTCGAGAAAGAAGGAGGCAAGGTCAACAGTTTCTTGCGTTTCTCATGGCCGGTCAGCCGCTCACATGTTTGAAATTTTGACGCATTGTGTCATATCTTCTTTCTTTCTCTGTGGGTACTTTCAATTTTTATATCAGTTGAAGGCCTGTTATACCTTGCTTGACGACTGTCATCTTTTCAATATATTCCCTTCGGACGAAAGGCGTGATTATGATCTCATCTGCAGTACTAAACATAGTGTCGACACATCAATCACGTAAAAACAAATTATGGAATTCTACCGAATCTGGGTGTTCGAGTCAGCTGTGCATTCATTGGAGAACGCTCATTATCTGATCGCAGTCATGTCTGAACGTCAGCCATCTGCTACTGTTGACGTAGTGGCCTCTCTGACATAAAGCGAATCTAGGAACAATTGGGTTGCACTTCCTTAGATACCGCGCCTTGATCAAGAATCGCGTAGAATTTCATTGCAAAAGTTGGAGAAGGCAAAGCATCATGTCTATCGGAAAAGCCAATATTGGCGCATGCGCTTACTGCCTCACACGCACTCTCGCTCTGTCTGAACACACAACCGGCTATTGTGTGTCTAATTGTTCGAAGAAAACAGCTGTGATTCAAGCACGCGTGCTGTAAAACTGTTCAATGAGGTTGAGCGCCTGACTTTGAGACGGAAAGCTGTGCACAGCTGTCACGAGAAGCTATAGAATTTAAATGAATGATGACACTTTTCATTTTTATAATTGTTGGAAAATAATTTATGAGGCTGCGCCGTGGCCTCGTAGGTACGGAGAAGCTGCCACTGATAGCATGACAGTGCGGCTTTTGTCCTTCGTCTGCAGTGCACGTGACCTGCATGTGTCTATTCGAAATAGCATTTTCATTATATATAATCTTAACGCGCTCTCGTGGCCTGAAGACAGCTCGACATCAACAAGCAATCACAACCCACACAACCAACATGCGTCATGACCATGCAGATGATGTGTGAATAGTTCAATAGAGGACACGTTAACCACACATTGTGCAAGCTAGACATATTTCAGCTACGAATCGATGCTTTGACGTTAAAGAATTGCAATTTGAATGTATTCATAGTCAAAATATAGATTTATAATACAGTTTTAGAGATGCGAAAAACGAGGGGTGACGCCAGACTCTATCCTCAGCAGATTATAAAACAAGCAAATAGGCATGTTAGTAATGGGCAAAAGACCGTTCCAGGACACCATAAAATTCAAAAAATAGCATCTTTAAAAACGACATAAATTCATGAATTTGAACCCTTTTTCAGGTTTTTAAGACCTAAATACATGAATTTAGTCCATTCAAAAAGTACCATTTTTTCAAAAAATGGCATTTTTAAAAATGACATAAATTCATGAATTTGAACCCTTTTTCAGGTTATGAAGACCTAAATACATGAATTTGGGCGTTTTTAAAAATACCCAATTTTCAAATTTTTCAAAATCTCAAATTTGTGATTATGACATTTTGCTCCCAAAATCATGACCGTTCCAGGACACCGAAAAAATCATAAAAGTTAAGAATCTCAAATTTGTGATTATGACATTTTTCATTGCTTAAATCATGACCGTTCCAGGACACCGAAAATCATAAAAGTTGAGAATTTCAAATTCATGAATTTTATCCATCTTTCAGGTTTTTAAAATATATCATGTGACTGAAAATATTTCTTTAAAAATGGAAGAAACAAAAGTGGAAGAAACCGCAAGAATATATCCTTCGTTATCATATGAACGTAGTTCTACTTTAATGGACATTGAAAAAATGAATAAAGAAAAACACAAAGATAGAGTACGTTATATGAAAGATAAGGAATCTCAATTATTATTAAGATTAGAGCATTATAAAAAATTAAGAAAGAGATGGACTAAAGTTAAGAATGTAACACAAGGAATTGGCATATTCTTAACAATAAGTTTAGGTGCTTTAACAATTGTTATATCTTCAGGTGTTTTAGTAATTCCATTAGTTGCTATAGCTTTAACAGGTACGGGTGTTTTTGCAACTTCACTTGTTACAATGTTAGATAAATCTTTAATAACTAAGAAACGAAAATCATTAAAAACTAAGCATTTACATATTAAAGAAGTCTATGACAAATTGCATTACTACTTTCAAAGAGTATGTGATGATAATGTTATTACGTTAGATGAGATTGAAAAATTTGATCAAATAGCTAATGAAGTAAATCAAATATCATTTCAATTACAGTCAGAAAAAGTTGATGATAAGAATAAACAGGATGGCAAAATTTCGAGTGATGGTAAAACTTTTAGTGATGGTAAAATTTCTAATGAAGAAAATGATAAATTTTTTTTAGAAGAGCTAAAAACTTTAAGCGAAAATTTAAGCAAAACTTTATTAAACAAAACTTTATTAAACAAAACTTAAAACGAGAAACCTTTAAACGAAAAGATGTCAGACAACAAAGCAATAAAAAAATAATTTGTTCAGTAAAATGTTTTTGTTGTATTCCAATGTTACCACAAAATTCAAATATTATATTTTAAAAATGGATAAAATTAGAGCTGATAATCAAAAAAGAATTAAACAATTAGAAGAGTTAATAAAACAAAGAAATATTATGAAAGAAAATCATCTTCAACATAGAATGATAAAAGCTGGTATTCAATCTGATATGTTTGAAAAAATGCAGCAAACCGAGCAAGTAAAAACTGATTTTGAGAAAACTATGAAACCATTTAAAACTCTTGAAAAAGAACTTACAAATAATGATAAACAAATTGATATAACAGATCCAGAACACAAAACTATATTAGATGACTATGGATTACTAGAATCAAACATTAATAAGAAATTACCAAAATCTATGCAATTTGAACATTCTATCTCATTTATAGATGGAAAAACAATACCTAGATTTTATCTCGGACAAAAAGAAATATTTCCACAACCTTTTCGAGGTTTAATTTTTTCACCAGATAAATCTCCTTTTAATTTAGATAGAAATTTTGTTGATCTTTTAAGAGGAACAGATTTAAATAATTATGCTGTAGAAGATCTCATAAAATATAAAGCCATGTTAGATAGAGTTGGTGCAGTAAAATCTCTTAGACGTTATAAACAATTAGAAAATTTATTATCAATGGGAGTTAAAGTAGGAAAAGGTTTATCTGAAAAACAGAAAACAGAAAAAACTGTATTCTTACCAGATGATCCACAAGAATTACTAAATAGATTAAATATTTTAATATCGGCAATAAAAGAAGGACATAATTCTAGTTTCAATGAAATTCATGCTATATTGAAAAGACTGTTAGAAAAGAAGATTCTAAATGAAGAGGATTATAAAAGTATAACGAACCGAATGTTCTAGGGCTTCGCCCGTAGCTGAAATATGTTGTTTCTAATTTTTATTTATGATTTTTATCTATGATTTTTATCTATGATTTTTATCTACGATTTTTATCTATAATATTTATTCAAAATTTTAACTAAAAAATGTGTTCAGCAGATTTAGACAAAATTAATAATCATTTAGAAAATCTAACAGAGATTTTGGGTTCATCAAAATTTAGTACGACGTTAAAAATTATAACAACTACTTCATCACACACTTGTAATTTAGAACCCATTCTACATTTGGAACAAAATAAAAATTATCAAATTGCATTGACTAGTTTCTCTACATTTAACACTATTCAAAACGTTATCAAAGATGTGAATGATCAATTTAGATATTCTACTGATAAAGGCAAAACATGGAAAATACAAACTTTTCTTCCTGGTTCTTACGAAGTTGAATCAATATCAAATGAAATTAAGAGATATTTAGGTATACCATTTAAAGATAAGAAACAATTACATTTTGCAGTTGAACCGGCAGTCAATAAATTTTCTATTACTTTAGACGAAAATCATCAAGTTGATTTTAATCATGATAGATCATTGTCAAAGCTATTAGGATTTAATAAACAAACCTATAGTCAAGGTTATCATTTAGGTGAGAAGATTCCAAAAATAACTGAAATAAATTCAATTGTTGTACATTGTGACATTATTGAAGGAGGATATATAAATGGTAAATTGTCAAATTTAATATTCAGTTTTCCAGCTTTTACTGTACCCATTGGTTATAGATTAAATGTAATTCCACAAACATTAATATATTTCCCTGTTACAAGAAAAACTATTAACAACATTGACATGAGAATCACTGATGAGAAAGGATAAGAAATAAATTTTGGAGGTGAAGAGATTATGATAGATCTTTTGGTTCGGGAGGTATAAACTTCCACGCGAAGCTAGAGAAGTTTAATTTTCTTCTTCTTCTTTAAAAATAAAAATAAAATAAAAATAAATTTTTTTATTAAAAAATGAGTGAACTACTCCCATTAAATAAAAAGAAACTTAAATTTAATCATCATCCAAATTTATCTAATAAAGTTTTGTCAGTTATTTGCGGAAGATCAGGTTGTAGAAAAACATATCTATTATTTAAAATTTTAACGACTCCAAATTTTTTGGATTATAACAATCTTATAATTTATACAACAACAGCAGAACAACCCGTCTATCAATTTTTAAAATATGGATTTGAAAATAATCTTAAAAAAACAGCAATTGCTTCATTATTCAAAGAATATGAAAAATCTGAAGATGAAGAAGAAATAAGTTCGTGGTGTGAAGAAGCAGCAAAAAATAATCAGTTAGTTGAATCTAATAAAAATAAGCATATAAAGATACAATTAATAGATGATAGTGGTAATATGCAAGATCCTAGTAAACTAGATAAAACAATGAAACATTGTGTAATTTTTGATGATTGTGTTAATGACAGAAATCAGTCAGTTCAGAGAAATTATTTCACAAGAGGTAGACATAATAACTGTACTGTATTTTATTTAACACAAAGTATGTATTCATTAGACGGAAGTGTTATTAGAAAGAATGCAAATATATTTATACTATTTGAAATAAATGCAAGAAACTTAAGTGATTTGTTAAGAGATTTATGTGTAAGAAATAAAGATGAATTTAAACAATCGTGTAACAATGCTTGGTCAAAAGATTATGGCTTCATTACAATTAATATTGATAAAAAAATTCATGATAGAGTTATCGAGCAATTGTTCTCTGACTAGGCTTCGCCTCGAGGGGCTTTGCCCCGACTGAAAGTAGATAGAAGGTTTGTTTACCGAGTGATAAAAAATATACAAATATAGTGTTATAATATTTTTTATTTTTATTTTATGTATATATCAAATTTGACTATCTTAGAAATTAGAAAATTAAAAAGGTAAAGTAGTTATTCCATCAGGTAAAATTTTTCTTTTATCATCAAATGGATCTAATGCTAATTCATGTTCTTCTTTTAAATACATTTTATGTTTTTTTGAATTAAGTCTATAATTACATGCTGTTTTTATTTCATTATTAAATAATACATTTTTATAATCTTGAAATGTTATTTGATTAGCCACTGATGCCTTTGAAATTCCTTTTAATGTTTTATGTGTTTTAATATTATTAGTTGTGTTATAACAATAACATTTAGATTTTAAAAATATAGCTTCTGTTATGAAATCTTCATTTCCTTCTAATTCATCTTTTACTTTACATAAATCAGAAGGATGAATGATATCTTTTATTTTATCTATTTCTTCATCAAGTGTAGAATTATACGGTATTGTTAATTCTAAGAAAACAGAATCGGTATCTGTAAAGTGTAATTTATAGTTTTTGCCATAAGCAGGTGCTAAATAATCATATATAAATCTATACATAAATAGTTTAGCTAATTCTAATATAGTGAATCCTATAAAATTAAACTTATCATGTTTTACGCTGATTCGACGTAAATGTACAGCACATAGTTCATCACTAAATCTAGTAGTTCTTTTATATGTAGGTTTCCTTGTTAAATTTTGAAACCTATCTTTATCATAAACTATTTCAATATTTTGTCTATTACGCACATTTTCTAAAGTCTTACCATAAAATGCATTATTCATTAATTTGAAGAACACGTTTCCAAAATCATCTTTATTTCCTTTAGCTATTTTACGTTTTTCAATATTGAACTCTATATAATTTTTTAACCATTTAGATTTTTGATAAAATAGTTTTCGATGTATTTTGGTGAGAATCATTCCATGTTCTGAATACCAATCTAGCATTCTTCCTTCAACAACATACTTTCCTTTATTACTTTGTGTTAACATAAGTTTTTTTGTTGGTCTGTATTTCTTAGGAATTATAGATTTTTGATAATCTGAAAAATCTTCTATATTGGGAATTTTGTTTTCGGGACAGAAAGGAAAATATTTTGTTTTATCTTTTATTTCATCAGGATATACTAAATCAACTTCATATATATAACCATGATTATAATTTCCATCATATGTTTTGTGATAATCTAGAATATTACACCATGACATTTCACCTGTTGGTAATTCTTGTATCATGCAAGAAGAATATAAGCTATTAAAATCATAATATAACAAATAGTTTTCTCTCATGAATTCATCAATTGCATTTTCACGTTCTACTCCTTCTCGTTTCGTTCGAAAAATTTCTAATATTTTTTCTTTTTCTTCTGGAGATAAAGGTTTCATTATTCCATATTCTTGTGGATTTACTTTCTTATTATAACATTTAACATATCTATTACCTAAAACTGATGAAACTCCACCTCTAATTCCAGATTCAAAAAATAATAATTTATCATATGTATTTTCTTTATAATGTTTAAGTTTAACATTTGTATGTTTTAATCCTGCTAACCATGTTAAACCTGGTGTAGAATAACAATAACATGGATCTATTCCGTAATATTCTAAACACATATCACGAAAGTTTTCAAAAAGATCAGCAAGGATTAATACATCTATCTGAAGATATTTCATTGTATAATCATACATTGTTTTACAATTTAACTCTCTCCAATTCTTTTCAGCTTCTGCATAGTCTTCTTCAGATAATTGTGATTGTTTTAATGTTGATTTAAATTTATTTATTGGAGGAAGTTGTTTTTCTTCCATAATTTTATTCACAGAATTAAAATCAGTCTTCGACTGTGAACCACAGGTTTTATCTCCAGTTATGTACTCATACGGAATTATGCCTTTTAAAGGTTTTAAATTATATTTATTTAACATTTTACATTGTTCAGATTTCAAAGTTTTTCCCATAACATCTAATGAATAAGGAGTAAAAAATCTAAATGCATCTAAAATTCTAATACAACCTAATTGCATTGAAAAATATTCTTCTTCTGTTTTAAATAGTACATTTATTTGTTGTTGTTGTAATTTTTCAGATGAAAATAAATCTTTCATTACTAGATGGAAATCATATTTAGAACCATTGTAGAAATATAGAGGAACAAAGTTATATTTAAATTTATTAGCATTAAGATTACAAGAATTATGTGCTGCACCTCTATATAATCCATTTAGATGATCATGATCTTTTACTTTGACGGCAGAGCCGTCGCTTCGCTTGTCAAGATATCTACCTCTGCCATTTTTATAATTTTTTGTGAATTCTTTTCCACAGTAATAACAATTTGTTTCATTAACAAAATTAATTTTTTCTTCATCCGTTAATGGCATCATTGGTATATTTGTTTCAAGCAATTGTGAAAAGTAATTTTGTAATTCTTCTACTTTCTTTGTAAACATTTCTGAACTATCTTCACCATAGTATTGATAATATTCTGATTTAAATAATTCAGGATAATTTGAATGAATGTACATTCCCCAACATAATGGTTTTTGTTCAAATAAATATTTTTCTTTACTTTGTTCAGATGCACTTTTTTCAGAATTATCATTTTCAGAATCGGGCGAAGCCCTGGAACTTTCCGTTCGATTTTGTGTCATATTAACATTATATGCTTCAAAATCACAATAAATAGTAAAGGGTACTTTATTTTTGAAATACCATTTATTGTATTCTAAATAATCATCTTTAGGAAACGTATTTTCAACTGCTTCGTTTTGTTGACAATTCTCCAAATGTCTATTCATTTCTTCTTTAGTTCTAAAGCTCGTCATACATTGGAGACAAGGAAAATTAGCATTATCTGAAGTTTTTGTAAATATAGAAACATCTTTACACAATATAAAATGACCATGATAATATAAAATATTCGCTTGTGCTGGTTGTTTTGTTTGTTTTAATTTTTCAAATTTATCTTTATATATTTCATGTGTTTCATCAATTTCTTTTGTAAGATTAAATGTATTTCGATGAAAATTTTGATTTAATATTTGTAGCTGTTGTTCATATTCTTTATTATATTGTTCTTTATATTGTTGTTGACATTTTTTTAGACATTCATTTAATTCTTTATTTTCTTCATTATTTAATTCTTTATTGTCTTCCTTTAATTTTTGAATCGTTTCTATCTTATTTTGATAATTATGACCACATTCTTGTACTAATATTTTTGTTTGTTGTTGATAATCTGTTTTACATTTTTGTAAACTTTTATTTAAATTTTCTAATTTTTGTTGATATTCTAAAGATAAAGATGAATATTTGTAATTATAATCATCATTACGTCCTTTATAATTATTATGATTAATCATTATTGGTGATAGTGTTTTAACAATTTGAAATTTTTCAGTACATACTATATTTCCTTGGTAAAAAATATTATGATGCATGTAATTTCCTCTATCATTATATACTATTTCTGATTGACATAAATTTTTATTATTCAAATAAAATTTTTTTGAATCTGAGTAAAGTGGAGTAATTTTACCAATAGAAACATAATTCACATTGAATTTAAAAACATTTACTTCAATTAAATTTTTATTCTTTTTATGAAACTTTATTAACCTATTATAATCATATGGAAATTCATGTAAGCCATCAGAGAGATCAAATTCCTTTATGTATTCTTCTTTATTATAATGACTTAGTCTTTCTTTGTGATATTCTGCAGGATGTAAATGTGCTATAATACTCCACAGAAAACAATAATCATCTTCATTTTTTATGTTGATTATTTGTGGTGAACTGAAAGGTAAAGGAACATAACTACCACCAGTATTATTTTTATATTTATCAATTACTATTTTCTTAGATAGTATTTTAACAAATCTCCAACCAGATTCACGTAACTGGGCTTCAATTATACAATTTTCTAATTTAAGTATCATCGATTCAAATATGGGTTGTATATCATTTACATTATGAATTTCTTGTGAATTCGTAACATGTCCTTGTATTATTTCTTCAGGAATTCCATCAGGTCCATTTTTTGCATAAAGTTCTTCTACATTCATATAACATTTGAAAGATTTCTTAAATATTTTGAAAAAGTTTTTTCATACATTATAAAAAGTTTCATCGGTTTCATTATGTTCAACGGGCGAAGCCCTCGAACCTTCAGTTCGAACCGATTCATTAAATAAATATTTTATATCTGTTACCGCTTCATCGGTTTTTTTAGTTTCATCAAATTCATCTATTTCGTTAAATTCATCAGTATCATTAAATAAATATCTTTCATCGGGTATGGACTCATCTTCAGTATCAAAAACTTCTTTATATTCCGAATGTGAATAATCATCAAACATTTTTTTAACTTTTATATCAGTAGGCAATGTCTCTAGATAGTTTTTATAACTATTTAATTTTAATATATTTCCTTCATCAACTCGTTCTACATTTTGTAAATGCAATTTACTATTTAAATGAGATTGATAACTTCTTTTTGTTTGCAACTTTTTTTTACATAAGACACAATAAAACTTGGTATTTTCCATTTTTTTATTTTTTAAAGAAAAAATTGTGTTTTAATTTTAGATATAAACATTCTAATAACAAGGTCTTGAGAGTTATTATATATTATTATATATTTCACGTTCTTTAGTTATTTTATTTTCTTTATCATATTAAGTTTAATCATATTAAGTTTTATCATATAACGTTTTATCAAAAGATAATTTAAATTTATTTTCACTAACTATTGATTCTTCATCATCATCATCAATTGATTCTTCATCATCATCATAAATTGTTTCTTCAACATCATAAATTACACTTTTTGGGATTGGATACCATTCTCTTATTGGAATGTCTAACTCTAAATTACATCTTTTATCTGATAATAATATAATAGAGAAAAATATTGGTCTTTGTTCTCTTTTGGAAAATTTAATAACACCACCATAATCTGAATCACTTTTAGTTTTTATTAAAGATGATAAAATTTTAAATTGATTAGATGTAAATCCTAATTTAAATTTTGTAGACCCGACACATAGTTGTCGAACAGTATCTTCAACTATACCATCATTATTATTTTCAATTGTAAGAAAATGAAATTTAGATAAATTTTGATTATATGTAGTATTAATATCATGTACATCAGTATGAGATACAAATTTTTCTTCAATTAAATTTTTATAATTACTAATATTTTTATAATCTTTTTTACCATTTACACCTTTTTCAGATGTTTCAGAATCATCTACATTATCATCATCTATATTAACATCATCATTATTGTTATAAGATTCTTTAAGATCGGGCAAAGCCCTAGAACCTTCGGTTCGTTTATTATGATTATGATTATGGTCATTGTTAATAGTATAAGGTGTTGTCCACATATAAAGTTTTTCTTGTTGAGCTAAACCATTTATATAAGATTTTAACAAATTAATATTTAAGTTTGAATATAATCCTATATATGTATCATCATCATATCTTTGGGGCATTTCTAATGTTTCTTGTTTATAAATTGTATCTCTGTAATAAACTTGACATAATAATTCTTCATTATGTTTTTTACTCTCGATATGAATATTATATTGGTTTTGTTCATCAACAAATAATCTTATTTTTTCCTTTGAGAAAGATTTTAATTTTTTAACTAATTCTTTAATATTGATATAATTAATAATTTTAGTTTCTATCCAATCAGTATTACTAATCGGCAAAACTGCTCTAATGAATCCATAAACATTATTATGACCTATTATAACCATATTTTCTTTATTTAATTCAACATAAGCCACATCATTATATTTACTTACAATATCCATAAATTTAATAAACGGATCACCTTGAAAAATACAATAGTTAGTTTCTATAGAAGGTAAACCTTTTGTTTGTTCTCTAAATATTTCGGCTTGTAATTCGAATAAAAGATTTACATCTATACATGGATTATTATTATTATCAAAACATTTATTATCAAATCCCGTTGATCTCGTCGAATAAGAAGAACAGGATGATGCGGGCGAATATAATTTTTTTAAATTTGCTTTATCCATTTTTTTATTTTTATTAGAAAAAATTTCATTTTTTTATTTTTATTAGAAGAAATTTTATTTTTTTATTGTTAAAAAATGATGTTACCAAATGTTGGTGGAGGTGCATATATCCCGAATAATCGTGAATTAGAAATAGAGATAGAAAATTATATCATGAAAACTGGAGACGTTTTATCTGGTCCATTGCATCTTTCTATTCTTCCGCAACAAAATACAGAGTTAACAAATAGACAATATGTTGATACACAAATCAATGATTTAAAAGAAAAATATATAAACGATGTTTTGGTTCCACTGATGAACGAATTAAAGTTGCTTAAACTTAATGACAAATCATTAAACGAAAAATTATTAAAACTTGATAAAAAGGATAGAGAGCTAGAAGCAGATATAGCAAAACTTTTCAAAAAGATTTCAGAACAATCAAAAATTTTAATATTACTTTCTTTAAATTTAAAATCTGCAGTCATTAAAAATAAACATCAGATAAAAATGTTAAAAGAATAATTAGAAGATGAAATAGAAAAACTACCTGAAAGAATTAAAAAAAATTTAAAGCAGTTACAAGCTACATTCCAAAAAAGTGTTGATGAATTGAGTTCTAAAATTACTCAACAAATGAAAAAGATGAATAGAATAATAAATGAAGTAAACTCACTTAATCAAAAAGTTGATAAAATGAAAACTCTTAAAATCAATTTAGAAAATGAATTAAAGAAAAATTTACAAGAAAACTCTAAAGAATATAAAGAACAGTTAGATGCTGTTAAAAGACAATTAGATGTTCTTAAAATTAAGTTAAATGGTCTTAAAACGGCGTTGAAGATTAATCAGCAGAAAATGCAAGTTAATAGAAAAGAAATTAAAGTACATCACACGCTGCTTGACGCAATAGATAAAGTGCAACAGTCAATTAATAAAGTTATCTCGAAGTTGTTGTCCATTCACAAACGTAAATCTTGATCGGACCAAAGGTCCTCAGGTTTCTAACCTATAGAACCTTGTCCAGAGGCTTTAGCCTAGCGGACCAAAGATCCTGAGGTTATTACCTTATCATAAACGTAAATCTTAGCGCAAATATTAAACGGACCAAAGGTCCTCAGGTTGCTAACCAATCGTAAATATTTTTTCCCAAAAGTCAAATTTAATCCTAAAAAATGCCTATAATTTAAAACACAATCTTAAACATTTTGCTTCAAATCAAAGAATTGCTCATGAACCACGTATGAATCCTGTTTATCATTATGATAATAGAGAAACAGTCGGAACACAAAAGTTCCTAGGCACCGCAGGTGCCGTTCACACGGAAGGAGCTGGCATCTTCTCTGGTATTGGAAGTATCGTTAACTTAATTAAAAATAATAAAGATTTGATTACATCTGCTGCAAAAGGAGCAGCTGCTATAGGTAGTACATCTAGTGCAATATCAAATGCTGTCAAGTCTCAAAACGAATTAAAACAACTAGAAGCTATTCGTAAACTTAGGAATGATTCTGAAGAACTAAAAAATTTAAAAAAAATTTCAGAGGAAACAAAAAATAAAATTGCTAACATAGCTGTTGGGGAAACCTTGAGGAGCGGAGCTCCGTCTGATAGTAAACATAAGAAGAAATCAGGCGTAGCCATAAAACGTTCAATTGAACCTACGGTTCGTTCAATTGAAGAAATAAGAGGAAATGGCGTGAGTAGCAACCTTCGGTTTAACCAGCAAAGCTGTAGCGGAGCTGGTCTAGCAAAATTCTAAAATTATGTTTTTTAGAAAAATTTTTTTTAGTAAAATTTTTTTAGCAAAATTTTCCTAGCAAAATTTTTTTAGTAAAATTATTTTAGTAAAATTATTTTAGCAGAATTTTTTCTGTGTGTGAGAAAAACAAAAAGTCAAATTATTTTTATAAAAATGTCTTCGCTTATCGAAAATAAATTTAGATTAGACGATCCTCCGTTCGTCAGTTGCAATCAAAAAAAGAATGACTATATAAGAATTGTTATGAATCCGGGATCTTTCAGTAGAGTAAATACTGGAGGTGATTTAATTTTTGAAGTTGATAATCAGCAGAGTTATATAGATCTACCTGATTCATTTTTACACTGTGAATATTCTTTGTATAGTGATGCCAATTTTACAACACCATTACCAGAAACCGATAATATTGCACTAGAGAATAATTTTTTTCCAAGATTATTTACACAAATGCGTTTAGATGTTGCAACTCAAAATATAGAAACAATAAGTGATTCTGCAGGTGTAATTGATACAATGCTTAGATTTGTAACAATTGGTGAAAATAATAAAAAGTATGAAATCGAAGGTTGGTTTCCTGATACTAATGATGGTATAATTGTTGATGATTTAACTCACGCTGGAACAGATGCAGCAGGAATTGCGAAATATGTAGAAAATATTGCAAAACATTTAAATAAAACAAACAATAGTGCATATAAAGAAAGACGTGAATTTAACAAGAAAAGTAAACAGACAGTAAATTGGTCATTGTCTCCATTATTCGGATATTTAGATTATGATAAAATATCATATCAATTAAAATTTAAGTTAATAATTCATCGTACAGCAAATAATGAATTAATCTTTTTTGGTAAGACTGGAAAAAAAGCATATTTAAAAATTGATAGACTTGAATGGTGGATTAAGCATATTACTCCTAGTTTAGAGATTGAAACAGCTATTGCAAAAAGATTAAATACTAACAAACCAATTCCAGTAAATTTTCTAAAGCGCACTGCTAGTTCAGTAACTTTTTCCGAACAAAGATTTAACTGGCATTTTACTAGAACTGCGAATACTCCAAGATATTTATTACTAACATTTCAAAGGAATAATTCTCCAAGTTTTGATAAGAACAACAATCTTTTTCATATTAATACAATTCGAAGTTTACAAGTTTCATTAAATCAAACCCGATATCCAATTGATCCATTAAGATTCGATGATACCAATAATCAATTTATGGAAGGATATGATTCTTATCGAAATCTTTGTATAGAATTTGGAGTTGAACCACAATTAACTCCTGGAGATTGGAGACATTTATATCCTGTTTTCTGTTTCGATTTAAGTGCACAATCTGAAGATATTATCAAGACTGGTTGTGATGTAACAATTAATATTGAAAAGAAAGATTCCACAACTTCATTGATGGCTTATGGTTTATTGCTAGAAGATGTAAAATATTCTATTGAAATTCTTAATGGAAAGATGGCTAGGATCGGGTGAAGCCCAAGACTTTGTCGATTAATTAATTTTTTTTCATAACTAGAATAGATTAAAAATTTTTGATAACTTAAAATTTTTTCATAACTAAAATAGATTAAAAATTCTTAACTTAAAAATTTTTCGTAACTAGAATAGATTAAAAATTTTTGGTAACTTAAAATTTATTCATAACTAGAATAGATTAAAAATTTTTGGTAACTTAAAATTTTTTTATTAAAAATGTCGCAAGCGAAAAGTAATAATAATAAAACTGTTGAATTAAAATTACGTAATATCGTTGACAAAAGTACCCCTAAAACTATTACGATTAATAAAAAAAAGTATTACATAAGTAAACTAATGATAGAGAATATTCAATTACAAGAAGAAAAGAATGGCGGGATTCTCCCATTAATTCCACTAATAATAGGTGGCATAGCAGCTGCAGGAAGTGTTGCAGGTGGGACAGCTGGTATTGTCCAAGCAGTAAATAAAAATAAATCAGAGAAGGCAGCATTAGAAGAACAAAAACGTCATAATAGAAAGTTAGAGAAAGTTGCTAGGGGTGACGGAATAGTAGATGATTTTATTAGTAAATTAAAATTAGTTGATGAAGGAAAACGAGTTCTTAAAAACATTCTCCACAATGTTGATGATATAATTGAAATTAAAGAAACAAAAGATGGTTCTGGAATATATCTAAGTCCTAGTATGATTCGGTAATAACCTCAGGACCTTTGGTCCGATCGGCTAAAGCCTCTGAACAAAGCTCTATCGGCTAAAGCCTCAGGACCTTCGGTCCGATTCGGTAAAACATTTATTTTATCTTTTAAAATGAATTCTACAAATTCCGAAAATTTAATTAAATTAAAAATTGCTAATTTAGATTTATTGAATTATCTATTAAACAAAAATAAAAACTCAAACTGTCAGCATATTGGAGGTGACATACAAAAAACATTAGAAAACTTTCCTGGATTTATTTGGAGTAAATATTCGAAAGAAAAACATCTTCCTGGTCATTCATATACTGGTCCAGGAACTCGATTAGATATAAGACTAGATGAGAATAATAATCCGAAACCAGGTGAAGAACCAATAAATAGAGTAGATGCCGCAGCTTACAGGCATGATTTAGCTTATCGAAATCATGATCTAAGTTCTCGACATGCAGCTGATAAGAAGATGATTCAAGAATTAGATAGTATTCAAAATCCTTCCTTTAGAGAAAAAATTGAAAGAATGTTTTTTAAGAAAGCTTTACAAGCTAAAATATTATTCGGCCAGGGTTTAAATGAAACGACAGCAAAGCTGTCTGAGAGCAACGCTCGAACCTACGCGTCTGAAATTCATAGGGAATACAGAAGGCCTAAATATTTATTGAAAGTAAAAGTATTTAATAAAGATGATATTTGGAGTGCTGATCTTATTCATATGCCGAATGAAAAAGATTATAAATACGCATTGACCGTTATAGATATATATACACGATACGCTTGGGTAAAGCCTTTAAAAAATAAAAGTGGTCTATCAGTTAAATATGCGTTTGAAGAAATCTTTAAAGAAAGTAAGAGAAAGCCAAAAAAATTGTTTGTTGATAAAGGGTCGGAATTTTATAACCGAAACGTTCAGCCACTATTTGAAACTGTTTATTCAACTGAAAATGCAGGGAAGGCTGTAGTGATAGAAAGATTCAATCGGACGTTAAAAAATAAATTATTCAAGAAATTTACTGAGCAAAGAAATCAGAAATGGTTGAAGATATTACCAGGAATTGTAGAAGAGTACAATAATAAAGTTCATTCTGGTATTGAAGAAACCCCAAAGAATGCTTCTGACGACCCTGATTTAATACGAAAGAAAATATTCGAGAATAATTATTCGAACGAAAATAATAATTTGAATGAGAGTAATCCGAATTTGCAGAAACTTAAGCCGAAATTTAAAATTGGAGATAGAGTTGGAATATTTAAGTATAAGAATAAATTTGAAAAAGGCTTCGTCGGTTACTGGACTAAAGAAATATTTGAAGTTTGTAAAATAAACCAAACTTATCCGATTACTTATGAAATCAAAGATTTAGATAATGAAGATATCAGAGGCCATTTTTATCAAAATGAATTACAACGAACTGATTTTTAATTATCATTATTATTATTATTGGAACTAACGTTTCGGGAATGAAATTTCCTTGTTAGGCGCGGCCATAGAACCTACGGTTCGTTCAATTCTAACATAATATCAAGAAATGGCACTCCTTCCTGTAATTTCAATAAAACATAAAGACATAATTGCCCAAAGTAAGTAGTTCCTGGTTTTTGAATTTCAAATGTATTATAAATTCCATTGCCAAGTAATTTTTTGACTTCGTTTGTAGGTGGAAGTCCATAAGAATCGAACCAATAGTTCTCAGCCTCTGGGCGGTCGAAATAGTAATTATCTCGATTTTTATTAAAGATACCTGCAGACCAATGTACGCCTTTTTGGTCTGAAGTGTGAAGATTCGTTATGAAATTTATAGTTATTGATGGAACTTTATTCCGGGAACTGAAGGTTCTTGTTGACTTATTTTTTAAGAATTGTAATTCGTCTCTAATTAGAACATGAAAATTCTTTATTCCCAATTGATTTGCGATTTTCTTTAAATCGAAATTCGTCGTGGTTTGCGTTCCATATAATTTAAAAAACTAATTTATGTTGCTCATTTTATAATAAAAAAAATTTCTTATAGGGATCCCTAGAAGACAGAAGGGAGGGGGTATTGATTTCAAACTGTTCTCTAATGATGACTTTCCTTACTACTTAGTCAGAAGGGGGGTATTGATTTAAAACTGTTCTCTAATGATGACTTTCCTTACTACTTATTCGATTTTGAAATGATTTAATTTAATCTAAATTAAAACGTTACATTGTTACATTTTATTTTCATGAACTCTCATTAAGAGGATATTGTTTGTTTTATCTGTATTAAGACAATGGCAACATCTGTTACCACATTTCTCAAACCGCATGATTGTTTTAGGGATCATACGGGTTGTGCATTCATAACATGGCGTTAATAGCATAAAAGCAATCCTTTAATTCATTCTCTGCTTTGAGGGAATATTCTGTTGTTATAGCAATCATTCAATACAATATTGCAGTATCGATAGTCGAGACCAATTGTTGAGCCAAAACCGCAACTTTTCTGGTTTTGGTTTCCGATCTGGCTCGCGTTATGGCCGATGAAATGATTTACAATGCGGTGCAATTTCCTCATTGTCATTCAAGTACATACGCGTCATGTCATACCCGTATGTTGTCAAGCAAACTTCATTGACCTACAATGCCGCTTTGCTTAGATCACCATTCATAAATTTCCCTTACTATTTAAACACACACACAATTCATAAAACGTGACGCATTACAATCTTAGTTTAAATTTTATCGTCACAATGGTTGGATCTACTGAAAGATCTGTTCGATTGGAGACAAAGCGGAGAAGAATTCAGAAGTTAACAAGGGAAATCATACATCTGCAAGCACAAAGTAAAATATTCTTACACTTGGATATGAGAAGAATTTTTGAATACATCGGAGACCCGCACATCAATTATAGGACATGATTTAAGAGAGAGAAAAAATTGTAATTCTCAAATTTGAAATTCTCAACTTTTATGATTTTCGGTGTCCTGGAACGGTCATGATTTTAAGGGTAAAATGTCATAATCACAAATTTGAGATTCTTAACTTTTATGATTTTTTCGGTGTCCTGGAACGGTCATGATTTTGGGAGCAAAATGTCATAATCACAAATTTGAGATTTTGAAAAATTTGAAAATTGGGTATTTTTAAAAACGCCCAAATTTATGAATTTAGGTCTTCATAACCTGAAAAAGGATTCAAATTCATGAATTTATGTCGTTTTTAAAAATGCCATTTTTGAAAAAATGGTACTTTTTGAATGGACTAAATTAATGTATTTAGGTCTTAAAAACCTGAAAAAGGGTCTAAATTCATGAATTTATGTCGTTTTTAAAGATGCTATTTTTTGAATTTTATGGTGTCCTGGAACGGTCTTTTGCCCATTACTCATGTTTATGCATTATGTTTCGGTCAATCACATCGATCGACGGCTTCGGATCTACTAATTGTGGTTTAGCAGAATGCAGGTATATCTTAGAAACCAAATAAGCTTACAACTACCAGGAAATAAACCAAATTTTCGAGAATTTTGAGTGGACAAATTATGACATATTTAGCTGAATTTTACCAGAAAAGTAGTATATAGTGTGATATCCGGCGCGACGCTTCGCTTCGCTTTGCTTCGCGTCGCTTGCGCCGGATGTCACACTTTTGCGGGGTTTTTTTCAAAATTTTCAAAAAATCAAAATTTCAAAAATTTAGGTAGATTTCAAATTTCACGTGGCCGAAGGCCGAAAATTTAGGTAGTGACAAATTTTCAAAAAAAATCAAAATTTCAAAAATTCAGGCGGTCCCAAAATATCCCGTAATCGAAAATTTAGGCGGTCTCAAAATATCACGTGGACGAAAATTTAGGCTGTCTTAAAATATCACGTAATCTAAAAAATATCACGTGGTCGAAAATATCACGTAGCCGAAGGTCGAAAATGTAGGCAGATGAAAATTTAGGTAGCCCAAAAAATATCACGTTGACCTAATATAGCAGAAGATTGTATTCAAAATATTTATTCAAAATATTCATTTAAAAATGGAAGAAACAAAAGTGGATGAAACAAAAGTGGAAGGAACCTCAAGAATATATCCTTCGTTATCATATGAACGTAGTTCTAGTTTAATGGACATTGAAAAGATTAACATTGAAAAAATGAATAAAGAAAAACACAAAGATAGAGTACGCTATATGAAAGATAAGGAAGCTCAATTATTATTAAGATTAGAGCATTATAAAAAATTAAGAAAGAGATGGACTAAAGTTAAGAATGTAACACAAGGAATTGGCATATTCTTAACAATAAGTTTAGGTGCTTTAACAATTGTTATATCTTCAGGTGTTTTAGTAATTCCAGTAGTTGCTACAGCTTTAACAGGTACGGGTGTTTTTGCAACTTCACTTGTTACAATGTTAGATAAATCTTTAATAACTAAGCAACGAAAATCATTAAAAACTAAGCATTTACATATTAAAGAAGTCTATGACAAATTGCATTACTACTTTCAAAGAGTATGTGATGATAATGTTATTACGTTAGATGAGATTGAAAAATTTGATCAAATAGCTAATGAAGTAAATCAAATATCATTTCAATTACAGTCAGAAAAAGTTGATGATAAGAATAAACAGGATGGCAAAATTTCGAGTGATGGTAAAACTTTTAGTGATGGTAAAATTTCTAATGAAGAAAATGATAAATTTTTTTTAGAAGAGCTAAAAACTTTAAGCGAAAATTTAAGCAAAACTTTATTAAACAAAACTTTATTAAACAAAACTTAAAACGAGAAACCTTTAAACGAAAAGATGTCAGACAACAAAGCAATAAAAAAATAATTTGTTCAGTAAAATGTTTTTGTTGTATTCCAATGTTACCACAAAATTCAAATATTATATTTTAAAAATGGATAAAATTAGAGCTGATAATCAAAAAAGAATTAAACAATTAGAAGAGTTAATAAAACAAAGAAATATTATGAAAGAAAATCATCTTCAACATAGAATGATAAAAGCTGGTATTCAATCTGATATGTTTGAAAAAATGCAGCAAACCGAGCAAGTAAAAACTGATTTTGAGAAAACTATGAAACCATTTAAAACTCTTGAAAAAGAAAGTACAAATAATGATAAACAAATTGATATAACAGATCCAGAACACAAAACTATATTAGATGACTATGGATTACTAGAATCAAACATTAATAAGAAATTACCAAAATCTATGCAATTTGAACATTCTATTTCATTTATAGATGGAAAAACAATACCTAGATTTTATCTCGGACAAAAAAAAATATTTCCACAACCTTTTCGAGGTTTAATTTTTTCACCAGATAAATCTCCTTTTAATTTAGATAGAAATTTTGTTGATCTTTTAAGAGGAACAGATTTAAATAATTATGCTGTAGAAGATCTCATAAAATATAAAGCTATGTTAGATAGAGTTGGTGCAGTAAAATCTCTTAGACGTTATAAACAATTAGAAAATTTATTATCAACGGGAGTTAAAGTAGGAAAAGGTTTATCTGAAAAACAGAAAACAGAAAAAACTGTATTCTTACCAGATGATCCACAAGAATTACTAAATAGATTAAATATTTTAATATCGGCAATAAAAGAAGGACATAATTCTAGTTTCAATGAAATTCATGCTATATTGAAAAGACTGTTAGAAAAGAAGATTCTAAATGAAGAGGATTATAAAAGTATAACGAACCGAATGTTCTAGGGCTTCGCCCGTAGCTGAAATATGTTGTTTCTAATTTTTATTTATGATTTTTATATATGATTTTTATCTATGATTTTAATCTACGATTTTTATCCATAATATTTATTCAAAATTTTAACTAAAAAATGTGTTCAGCAGATTTAGACAAAATTAATAATCATTTAGAAAATCTAACAGAGATTTTGGGTTCATCAAAATTTAGTACGACGTTAAAAATTATAACAACTACTTCATCACACACTTGTAATTTAGAACCCATTCTACATTTGGAACAAAATAAAAATTATCAAATTGCATTGACTAGTTTATCCACATTTAACACTATTCAAAACGTTATCAAAGATGTGAATGATCAATTTAGATATTCTACTGATAAAGGCAAAACATGGAAAATACAAACTTTTCTTCCTGGTTCTTACGAAGTTGAATCAATATCAAATGAAATTAAGAGACATTTAGGTATACCATTTAAAGATAAGAAACAATTACATTTTGCAGTTGAACCGGCAGTCAATAAATTTTCTCTTACTTTAGACGAAAATCATCAAGTTGATTTTAATCATGATAGATCATTGTCAAAGCTATTAGGATTTAATAAACAAACTTATAGTCAAGGTTATCATTTAGGTGAGAAGATTTCAAAAATAACTGAAATAAATTCAATTGTTGTACATTGTGACATTATTGAAGGAGGATATATAAATGGTAAATTGTCAAATTTAATATTCAGTTTTCCAGCTTTTACTGTACCCATTGGTTATAGATTAAATGTAATTCCACAAACATTAATATATTTTCCTATTACAAGAAAAACTATTAACAACATTGGCATTAGAATCACTGATGAGAAAAGACAAGAAATAAATTTTGGAGGTGAAGAGATTATGATAGATCTTTTGGTTCGAGAGGTATAAACTCCCGTTCGGGAGGTATAAACTCCCGTTCGGGAGGTATAAACTCCCGTTCGAGAGGTATAAACTCCCACGCGAAGCTAGAGAAGTTTAATTTTCTTCTTCCTCTTCTTTTAAATTAAAATTAAATTTTTTTATTAAAAAATGAGTGAAGTGCTCCCATTAAATAAAAAAAAACTCAAATTTAATCATCATCCAAATTTATCTAATAAAGTTTTGTCAGTTATTTGCGGAAGATCAGGTTGTGGAAAAACATATCTTTTATTTAAAATTTTAACGACTCCAAATTTTTTGGATTATAACAATCTTATAATTTATACAACAACAGCAGAACAACCCGTCTATCAATTTTTAAAATATGGATTTGAAAATAATCTTAAAAAAACAGCAATTGCTTCATTATTCAAAGAATATGAAAAATCTGAAGATGAAGAAGAAATAAGTTCGTGGTGTGAAGAAGCAGCAAAAAATAATCAGTTAGTTGAATCCAATAAAAATAAGCATATAAAGATACAATTAATAGATGATAGTGGTAATATGCAAGATCCTAGTAAACTAGATAAAACAATGAAACATTGTGTAATTTTTGATGATTGTGTTAATGATAGAAATCAGTCAGTTCAGAGAAATTATTTCACAAGAGGTAGACATAATAACTGTAGTGTATTTTATTTAACACAAAGTATGTATTCATTAGACGGAAGTGTTATTAGAAAGAATGCAAATATATTTATACTATTTGAAATAAATGCAAGAAACTTAAGTGATTTGTTAAGAGATTTATGTGTAAGAAATAAAGATGAATTTAAACAATCGTGTAACAATGCTTGGTCAAAAGATTATGGATTTATCACAATTAATATTGATAAAAAAATTCATGATAGAGTTATAGAACATTTGTTTGCCGAGTGATAAAAATATACAAATATAGTGATATAATATTTTATTTTTTTATTTTATATATATATCAAATTTGTCTATCTTAGAAATTAGAAAATTAAAAAGGTAAAGTAGTTATTCCATCAGGTAAAATTTTTCTTTTATCATCAAATGGATCTAATGCTAATTTATGTTCTTCTTTTAAATACATTTTATGTTTCTTTGAATTAAGTCTATAATTACATGCTGTTTTTATTTCATTATTAAATAATACATTTTTATAATCTTGAAATGTTATTTGATTAGCCACTGATGCCTTTGAAATTCCTTTTAATGTTTTATGTGTTTTAATATTATTAGTTGTATCATAACAGTAACATTTAGATTTTAAAAATATAGCTTCTGTTATGAAATCTTCATTTCCTTCTAATTCATCTTTTACTTTACATAAATCAGAAGGATGAATGATATCTTTTATTTTATTAATTTCTTCATCAAGTGAAGAATTATACGGTATTGTTAATTCTAAGAAAACGGAATCCGTATCTGTAAAGTGTAATTTATAGTTTTTGCCATAAGCAGGTGATAAATAATCATATATAAATCTATACATAAATAGTTTAGCTAATTCTAATATAGTAAATCCTATAAAATTAAACTTATCATGTTTTACGCTGATTCGACGTAAATGTACAGCACATAGTTCATCACTAAATCTAGTAGTTCTTTTATATGTAGGTTTCCTTGTTAAATTTTGAAACCTATCTTTATCATAAACTATTTCAATATTTTGTCTATTACGCACATTTTCTAAAGTCTTACCATAAAATGCATTATTCATTAATTTGAAGAACACGTTTCTAAAATCATCTTTATTTCTTTTAGCTATTTTACGTTTTTCAATATTGAACTCTATATAATTTTTTAACCATTTAGATTTTTGATAAAATAGTTTTCGATGTATTTTGGTGAGAATCATTCCATGTTCTGAATACCAATCTAGCATTCTTCCTTCAACAACATACTTTCCTTTATTACTTTGTGTTAACATAAGTTTTTTTGTTGGTCTGTATTTCTTAGGAATTATAGATTTTTGATAATCTGAAAAATCTTCTATATTGGGAATTTTGTTTTCGGGACAGAAAGGAAAATATTTTGTTTTATCTTTTATTTCATCAGGATATACTAAATCAACTTCATATATATAACCATGATTATAATTTCCATCATATGTTTTTTGATAATCTAGAATATTACACCATGACATTTCACCTGTTGGTAATTCTTGTATCATGCAAGAAGAATATAAGCTATTAAAATCATAATATAACAAATAGTTTTCTCTCATGAATTCATCAATTGCATTTTCACGTTCTACTCCTTCTCGTTTCGTTCGAAAAATTTCTAATATTTTTTCTTTTTCTTCTGGAGATAAAGGTTTCATTATTCCATATTCTTGTGGATTTACTTTCTTATTATAACATTTAACATATCTATTACCTAAAACTGATGAAACTCCACCTCTAATTCCAGATTCAAAAAATAATAATTTATCATATGTATTTTCTTTATAATGTTTAAGTTTAACATTTGTATGTTTTAATCCTGCTAACCATGTTAAACCTGGTGTAGAATAACAATAACATGGATCTATTCCGTAATATTCTAAACACATATCACGAAAGTTTTCAAAAAGATCAGCAAGGATTAATACATCTATCTGAAGATATTTCATTGTATAATCATACATTGTTTTACAATTTAACTCTCTCCAATTCTTTTCAGCTTCTGCATAGTCTTCTTCAGATAATTGTGATTGTTTTAATGTTGATTTAAATTTATTTATTGGAGGAAGTTGTTTTTCTTCCATAATTTTATTCACAGAATTAAAATCAGTCTTCGACTGTGAACCACAGGTTTTATCTCCAGTTATGTACTCATACGGAATTATGCCTTTTAAAGGTTTTTAATTATATTTATTTAATATTTTACACTGTTCAGGTTTCAAAGTTTTTCCCATAACATCTAATGAATAAGGAGTAAAAAATCTAAATGCATCTAAAATTCTAATACAACCTAATTGCATTGAAAAATATTCTTCTTCTGTTTTACATAGTACATTTATTTGTTGTTGTTGTAATTTTTCAGATGAAAATAAATCTTTCATTACTAGATGGAAATCATATTTAGAACCATTATAGAAATATAGAGGAACAAAGTTATATTTAAATTTATTAGCATTAAGATTACAAGAATTATGTGCTGCACCTCTATATAATCCATTTAGGTGATCATGATCTTTTACTTTGACGGCAGAGCCGTCGCTTCGCTTGTCAAGATATCTACCTCTGCCATTTTTATAATTTTTTTGTAAATTCTTTTCCACAGTAATAACAATTTGTTTCATTAACAAAATTAATTTTTTCTTCATCCGTTAATGGCATCATTGGCATATTTGTTTCAAGCAATTGTGAAAAGTAATTTTGTAATTCTTCTACTTTCTTTGTAAACATTTCTGAACTATCTTCACCATAGTATTGATAATATTCTGATTTAAACAATTCAGGATAATTTGAATGAATGTACATTCCCCAACATAATGGTTTTTGTTCAAATAAATATTTTTCTTTACTTTGTTCAGATGCACTTTTTTCATATTTATAATTATCAGAATCGGTCGAAGCCTTGGAAGACATCTCCGATGTCCCGTGCTTTCGTGTCATATTAACATTATATGCTTCGAAATCACAATATATTGTAAAGGGTACTTTATTTTTGAAATACCATTTATTGTATTCTAAATAATCATCTTTAGGAAAAGTATTTTCAACTGCTTCGTTTTGTTGGCAATTCTCCAAATGTCTATTCATTTCTTCTTTAGTTCTAAAACTTGTCATACATTGGAGACAAGGAAAATTAGCATTATCTGAAGTTTTTGTAAATATAGAAACATCTTTACACAATATAAAATGACCCTGATAATATAATATATTCGCTTGTGCTGGTTGTTTTGTCTGTTCTAGTTTTTCAAATTTATCTTGATATATTTCATGTGTTTCATCAATTTCTTTTGTAAGATTAAATGTATTTCGATGAAAATTTTGATTTAATATTTGTAGCTGTTGTTCATATTCTTTATTATATTGTTCTTTATTTTGTTGTTGACATTTTTTTAAACATTCATTTAATTCTTTATTTTCCTCATTATTTAATTCTTTATTGTCTTCATTTAATTTTTGAATCGTTTCTATCTTATTTTGATATTTATGGCCATATTCTTGTACTAATATTTTTGTTCGTTGTTGATAATCTGTTTTACATTTTTGTAAACTTTTATTTAAATTTTCTAATTTTTGTTGATATTCTAAAGATAAAGATGAATATTTGTAATTATAATCAACATTACGTCCTTTATAATTATTATGATTAATCATTATTGGTGATAATGTTTTAACAATTTCAAATTTTTCAGTACATATTATATTTCCTTGGTAAAAAATATTATGATGCATGTAATTTCCTCTTTTATTGTATACTATTTCTGATTGACATAAATTTTTATTATTCAAATAAAATTTTTTTGAATCTGAGTAAAGTGGAGTAATTTTACCAATAGAAACAGAATTCACATTTAATTAAAAAACATTTACTTCTATTAAATTTTTATTCTTTTTATGAAACTTTTTTAACCTATTATAATCATATGGAAATTCATCTAAACCATCCGAAAGATCAAATTCATTTATGTATTCTTCTTTATTGTAATGACTTAGTCTTTCTTTATGATATTCTGCAGGATGTAAATGTGCTATAATACTCCACAGAAAACAATAATCATCTTCATTTTTTATGTTGATTATTTGTGGTGAACTGAAAGGTAAAGGAACATAACTACCACCAGTATTATTTTTATATTTATCAATTACTATTTTCTTAGATAGTATTTTAACAAATCTCCAACCAGATTCACGTAACTGGGCTTCAATTATACAATTTTCTAATTTAAGTATCATCGATTCAAATATGGGTTGTATATCATTTACATTATGAATTTCTTGTGAATTCGTAAAATGTCCTTGTATTATTTCTTCAGGAATTCCATCAGGTCCATTTTTTGTATAAAGTACTTCTACATTCATATAACATTTGAAAGATTTCTTAAATATTTTGAAAAAGTTTTTTCATACATTATAAAAAGTTTCATCGGTTTCATTATGTTCAACGGGCGAAGCCCTGGAAGACATCTTTGATGTCCCGTGTACAGTCTGATTAAATAAATATTTTATATTTACTAAGGCTTCATCAAATTCATCTATTTCGTTAAATTCATCAGTATCATTAAATAAATATCTTCCATCTGGTACGGGCGAAGCCCTAGAACCTTCGGTTTGTATGGACTCATCTTCACTATTAAAAACTTTTTTATATTCCGAATGTGAATAATCATCAAACATTTTTTTAACTTTTATATCAGTAGGCAATGTTTCTAGATAGTTTTTATAACTATTTAATTTTAATATATTTCCTTCATCAACTCGATCTACATTTTGTAAATGCAATTTACTATTTAAATGAGATTGATAACTTCTTTTTGTTTGCAACTTTTTTTTACATAAGACACAATAAAACTTGGTATTTTCCATTTTTTTATTTTTTAAAGAAAAAATTGTGTTTTAATTTTAGATATAAACATTCTAATATCAAGGTCTTGAGAGTTATTATATATTATTATATATTTCACGTTCTATAGTTATTTTATTTTCTTTATCATATAATGTTTTATAATATTAAGTTTTATCATATTAAGTTTTATCATATAACGTTTTATCATATTAAGTTTTATCATATAACGTTTTATCATATAACGTTTTATCAAAAGATAATTTAAATTTATTCTATTAATATATTAATATTAATTCTATTGATTCTTCATCATCATAAATTGATTCTTCATCATCATAAATTGATTCTTCATCATCATCATAAATTACACTTTTTGGGATTGGATACCATTCTCTTATTGGTATATCTAACTCTAAATTACATCTTTTATCTGATAATAATATAATAGAGAAAAATATTGGTCTTTGATCTGTTTTGGAAAATTTGATAACACCACCATAATCAGAATCACTTTTAGTTTTTATTAAAGATGATAAAATTTTAAATTGATTAGATGTAAATCCTAATTTAAATTTTGTAGACCCGACACATAGTTGTCTAGCAGTATCTTCAACTATACCATCATTATTATTTTCAATTGTAAGAAAATGAAATTTAGATAAATTTTGATTATATGTAGTATTAATATCATGTACATCAGTATGAGATATAAATTTTTCTTCACTTAAATTTTTATAATTACTAATATTTTTATAATCTTTTTTACCATTCACACCTTTTTCAGATGTTTCAGAATCATCGTCTATGTTATCATCATCATTATTATTATAAGATTCTTTAAGATCGGGCAAAGCCCTAGAACCTTCGGTTCGTTTATTATAAGATTCTTTAAAATTTTTATGATTATGGTCATTGTTAATAGTATAAGGTGTAGTCCACGTATAAGGTGTTGTCCACATATAAAGTTTTTCTTGTTGAGCTAAACCATTTATATAAGATTTTAACAAATTAATATTTAAGTTTGAATATAATCCTATATATGTATCATCATCATATCTTTGGGGCATTTCTAATGTTTCTTGTTTATAAATTGTATCTCTGTAATAAACTTGACATAATAATTCTTCATTATGTTTTTTACTCTCTATGTGAATGTTATATTGATTTTGATCGTCAACAAATAATCTATTTTTTTCTTTCGAAAAAGATTATTTTTTAACTAATTCTTTAATATTGATATAATTAATAATTTTAGTTTCTATCCAATCAGTATTACTAATCGGCAAAACTGCTCTAATAAATCCATAAACATTATTATGACCTATTATAACCATATTTTCTTTATTTAATTCAACATAAGCCACATCATTATATTTACTTACAATATCCATAAATTTAATAAACGGATCACCTGGAAAAATACAATAGTTAGTTTCTATTGAAGGTAAACCTTTTGTTTGTTCTCTAAATATTTCGGCTTGTAATTCGAATAAAAGATTTACATCTATACATGGATTATTATTATTATCAAAACATTTATTATCAAATCCCGTTGATCTCGTCGAATAAGAAGAACAGGATGATGCGGGCGAATATAATTTTTTTAAATTTGCTTTATCCATTTTTTTATTTTTATTAGAAAAAATTTTATTTTTTTATTTTTATTAGAAAAAATTTTATTTTTTTATTGTTAAAAAATTATGTTACCAAATGTTGGTGCATATATCCCGAATAATCGTGAATTAGAAATAGAAATAGAAAATTATATCATGAAAACTGGAGACGTTTTATCTGGTCCATTGCATCTTTCTATTCTTCCGCAACAAAATACAGAGTTAACAAATAAACAATATGTTGATACACAAATCAATGATTTAAAAGAAAAATATATAAACGATGTTTTGGTTCCACTGATGAACGAATTAAAGTTGCTTAAACTTAATGACAAATCATTAAACGAAAAATTATTAAAACTTGATAAAAAGGATAGAGAGCTAGAAGCAGATATAGCAAAACTTTTCAAAAAGATTTCAGAACAATCAAAAATTTTAATATTACTTTCTTTAAATTTAAAATCTGCTGTAATTAAAAATAAACATCAGATAAAAATGTTAAAAGAACAATTAGAAGATGAAATAGAAAAACTTCCTGAAATTAAAAAAAATTTAAAGCAGTTACAAACTACATTCCAAAAAAGTGTTGATGAATTGAGTTCTAAAATTACTCAACAAATGAAAAAGATGAATAGAATAATAAATGAAGTAAACTCACTTAATCAAAGAGTTGATAAAATGAAAACTCTTAAAATCAATTTAGAAAATGAATTAAAGAAAAATTTACAAGAAAACTCTAAAGAAAATAAAGAACAGTTAGATGCTGTTAAAAGACAATTAGATGTTCTTAAAATTAAGTTAAATGCACTTAAAACGGCATTGAAGATTAATCAGCAGAAAATGCAAGTTAATAGAAAAGAAATTAAAGTACATCACACGCTGCTTGACGCAATAGATAAAGTGCAACAATCAATTAATAAAGTTATCTCGAAGTTTCCCAAAAGTCAAATTTAATTCTAAAAAATGCCTATAATTTATAAACACAATCTTAAACATTTTGCTTCAAATCAAAAAATTGCTCATGAACCATCTATGAAATCTGTTTACCATTATGACAGTGTAGAAACTATCGGAACACAAAAGTTCCTAGGCACCGCAAGTGCTGTTCAAAAAGAAGGGGCTGGCATCTTTTCTGGTATTGGAAGTATCGTTAACTAAATTAAAAATAATAAAGATTTGATTACATCTGCTGCAAAAGGAGCAGCTGCTATAGGTAGTACAGCTAGTGCAATATCAAATGCTGTTAAGTCTCAAAACGAATTAAAACAACTAGAAGCTATTCGTAAACTTAGGAATGATTCTGAAGAACTAAAAAATTAAAAAAAACTTTCAGAGGAAACAAAAAACAAAATTGCTAACATAGCTGTGGGGGAAACCTTGAGGAGCGGAGCTCCGTCTAATAGTAAAAAGGGGAAGAAAACAGGCCGTAGCCATAGGACGTTCAATTGAAGAACATAAGAGGTCAATGGCTGTGAGTCAGCAACCTTCGTTTAACCAGCAAAGATTTAGCGGAGCTGGTCTAGCAAAATTCTAAAATTATATTTTAATAAAATTTTGAGCAAAATTTTTTTAGTAAAATTTTTAGTAAAATTTTTTTAGTAAATTATTTTTAGTAAAATTCTAAAATTATATTTTAGTAAAAATTTTTTCTGTCTGTGAGAAAAACAAAAAGTCAAATAATCTTTTATAAAAATGTCTTCTCTTAT